>PVKE010011862.1:10000-39374 GCA_004027555.1 Craseonycteris thonglongyai | reverse complement strand
TCTCTCTCTCTCTCTCTCTCTCTGTCTCTCTCTCTCTCTCTCTGTCAAAAATAAATAAATATATATATATTTGGGGAAGCTGGGATGGCTCAGTGGGTTAAGCGCGCACTTTGCAGCGCCAGGGACCGGGGATCGAGTCCCGGCCCCAGCCCATGTGGAACCATGTGCTGAACTGGGAGCTCCCCAAGTTCAGTTCTCTTTCTCTTTCTCTCTCTCTCTCTCTCTCTCTCTCTCTCTCTCTCTATGTCAAAAATAAATTTAAAAACAAAAGGGTGAGAGAGACCACATTCACGTGACTTTTAATACAGAACATTATTATAATTGTTCTATTTTTTATTACTAATTGTTAATCTCTTACTGTGCCTAATTTCTTATGTTTTTGTAATAGTTTTAGAAGTATACAGACTTGTGTAGAAAATGAAGGATGAAATATTTCGGTTTAAAGTTATATTGTTTAGCTAGCAAGAAAACTATGTTGGTTCTGAAAATCAGAACATTTAGAAATATGTCCTATACTCTCTGGGCCTATTTATGTGGCCTGACCCATAATTGCAGTGACATGTAACAGGACGCAGACACATCTTATCTGATGACATCTGATCTGTCACTGTGACCAGCAAACAGGGTAGTTGTGAGGACTGAAGAAGCCAGAGCACTGGGACAGCACTCAGCAGGGTGCTCAGTGGGCCGTTGTTTTATCATTAGTGTGACAGGGCTGCCTCAACACTGGTAAAACACTGTCAAAGTCCACTCTCACACAGACAAAAGTAGAAACATACAAATGGTTCTCATCCAGGTCTCACCTCCAGTAACAAGACACACCTCCAGTTTACATAAGATAATCAATCGTTTCACATAGGAAATTCAACATAAAGATATCCTTTAAAAGATCCTACCAGGAAATACTTGATTTATTCTTGTAAAAAGATGACTAAATTCAAAGCACAGTAAATATTTGGGGAAAAAAAGAGGGCTTTCTCTTAGCCATTTGTCCTTAAAATAAGTAACATCTACAACACCCCAGTCAAGTGGTCACACAGGGTCATCTTGAATAACTCTTTGTTCTCCGCTTCTCCACTGCTGGTCAAGTCACTTAAATTGCTATAGACAACTCAATTGCACTGAACTGACTTACACAAAAACTCACTTTCATGATGACAGCCAGGTTCGTTTTTATTTAAGAGACAATATAGGATCTTCATATTGAATATATTATTGCATAAGGCTAAAGAAAATGGCTCAACCTCTTCAAATTTGACACAGGACTCTTCCATGTCATGGAAACACAAACACCACACAAAAGCATTCATTGTAAGAACTGATTCATTCACCAGGCCCAGTGAAGAGTATTTTAAGTAAACACCAGTGTCAAAGAGCAGTTAATATGGGAAATAAAACGCCAAGTGCACTGCTCACCTGGATAAAAACATGCATCATTTCCCTAGCTTGACATGTCTGTGTGGACTGGCCATACGAGACAGAATGAAATTGTCACCACAATCAAGATCATGAACACAACCATCACCCCCCAAAGTTTCCTTGTACCCCTTTCTCTGTCCCACCCATCCCATCCTGGAGCACATAGCAACTGCAATTTCCAGAAGCGTACATGATGGGAACACACAGTCCAGGCTCTCTTGGTTGGCCTTTCTCTCAGCGTTACCTTGTGACTCCCTCACGTTGACCAGGAGTAAATAATTTATTTGCTTTTACTTCTGAGCAGCAGTCCACTCTATGGTCCTTGACAATCGTTGTCACAAAGATTTTTCTCCAAAATTTTCTTCTAGAATTTATATAGTTTTATGTTTTATATTTAGATTATGATCACTGGGAGTTACCTTTTACATATGGTGTGCTATATGGATCAAAGTTCCTTTCTACTGCACATGGTCAGCCAATTGTTCTAGAACTATAGATGGAAAAGATCAAACTGCCTTTGCTCCTTTGCCAAAGTCAATGGCCAGGTGTGTATGGGTGCATTCTGTAATCTCTGTTCCACTTTGCTGATATATTTGTCCACCTGCATGGACTATCAGGATGGCAATTACTGTAGCTTTAGAGTTAGTCATGAAGTCAGGGAGTACGAGTCCTTGAGTTTACTTGTCCTTCTCAAATTCGATTGACTATTTCAGGCCATTGCATTTCCATACGAACTTTACAATCAGCTTGCCGACTTCTTTAAAAAAATTAAGTGTGATGGCATTGAAGTGATCAGTGTGAGAGGAAGTGAAATCTTAACACCGAATCCGCCAATTCACGAAGATAGGACATCGCTCTGTGTAGGTCTTTAATTTCTCTTGGTGGTATTCTGCAGTTTCCAATGGAGAGGTTTTACACATCCTGTGTTAGATTTATCTCTTAATAGTGTACCTTGGTCAAAGACAACTGACAAATACATGCATGAAGTATTCTGTTCCATTGACAGTACTGTCATGATTACGATAGGTAGCCATATAAGACTTCAAGTTATGTAGCATAAATATTCCACTTTTATTATAATGAATCTAAGTGGTCAAAACAAAAAAAAAAGACCTTTAAATTAAGTAAATATACATATGTACTCTGATGTTTTCTTATTTCATTCAAAGTGTCTGAAAATGTGTTGGCATCGTAACTTGCTGCTGAGATGTTTATTCTATGTGGTAGCCTTCCTTGGTAGACAGCTTTATCCATCTTTCACAGATTTGACAGGAATGCAGGAGATGAAAGGGTGACATTATGGGCTCATTGTCTGAGTCAATGGTATAAATTAAAGCTCATCTAAGCTCTTCAATGTTAATTTTCTTGATTTGGAGGTTTAACACAGACACTTAAAAATGCCATAAAATTTAAATGAAAAAAATTACATTTACCATGTTTTTAATGTCATACAAGTTAAACTTAAAAACAACACTTTTAAAGAATAATGTCACTTACATGCTCCATATTTCTATTAAAGTTCATATTAAGTTGCATAATGTCGCAATAAACTATAAATTGTCATTTCATATTTACTTATTTTTCCATGTATAAGACAACACTTTTGTCTAAAATTATTAGACCAAAACTTGGGGCTCATTTTATACACAGGAGTAACCCATGTATTGATTTCTTAATATTGGGTTAGAAAAGTAGGGGTCATCTTAGACATGGGAGTGTCTTATATGTGGAAAAATACAGTACCGTAACTTGGTAACACTACAGATTAAATTGTGTAATATTAAGAAGTTTTGAATTATACACAGGCTGACAGAGAAAACGTATAACGCACCAATATATACTGCATGCTACATAAAATTCTATCTATAATCACTAAGCAAAGGGAGGATCAAGTGTATCTAGGCTCTCAATGGGGTAAGAACGACAGTGTATTCAAGTTTGTACACAGTGGTTAGTTTGTCTCTCATTAATTTTGTTGCATGTTCAGCACTACTGTCTGAATGTATAAATCGGTGGTTTTTTTAAATCCAGAAATGATAATTTCTTCAGGAGAATATACTTTAGAAAACAGAAGTACTTCCTTGTTTGTTAGTCTCAATATATATAGCATAAATAAATAAATCAATAAATTCAACTTCTCGATTGTAAAATTTGAAAGAAAATCTTACAAATTTGCAAATGAGAATTTTAGTTTACTAATACTTGTTAACGCTGGAACTGAGACAGGCACTCTGTGCAGAGGTGTACACGCTTGTTAGGGTAGAATCGTGATGGACGGATGAAAAGGATCTGGAGCGTTGGGAACGGGGCTGAATGCTCTGTCCCTGTGGAGCCTGAAGGACACGCGATCTCTAAGTACGATATTAACTAGTCTTGGACAATGCTACTGTCAGTCAATAGGCTCCCTGTATACATCTTGTTCAAAAAACGCAGAGCCAAGGTGAAATTTCCTTCCCTTTTTTCCTTACTAGGACATGAGGGTCTGTATTAGTTTAAATTCTGTTGATCTTCATACTTTGTGAGCAATAATCTTGGCCAAAATGACCATGAAGGACCACCCTGCCTCTTCAGTGCCCATGATGGAGTGACAGAAAGGAGGAGGACACCAGAAGGGCTACTGACGGAGCAGTGCCCTTTGTGTGCCAGCAGTGTGTCAGACAGGCTGAACGCCTCTCCGGGAACACGCCCTTCCCGTTCCTCTGGGCGGGCTGCTCTGGTGGTTATTAGGCGGCCAAGACTCTCCAACTACACGTGAGGATCTGCCCCTGTGCCCTTGAATCAAGGGCCTCTGACGGGTGATAAAAGTAAATCCTGGAATGGAAGATGCTCGGTGTCAGCCCCCTAGACAGTCTGTATTGCAGTGGGGAATTATTTACGCCATTTGGAACGCTTTTGATACCCATCTCTTTCCAAGCTGATTGCGATTTGCGTGCGCGCTCTAGTAAAAAGGTAAACCATGTCACAAAGGAAAACAGCTGAGAAATACAGATTTCAAGTGCATCACACAAGCCTGGCCTTGGGAAACAAAGCTGTGTGCTGCTGAAACTTTATAAATCCAGCATAAAAGCCAAGGGCCTAGCCGAGCTGTGCACAGCTGTCAGTCCTCAGAACTGATCTGGTGTTGCAGAACCATGCTTGTCTCGTGCCACAGCGGCAGATAAATGCCACGAAGACAGATGCCCCTGTCCGGGAGACATTGTCCTGTACGGTATAAAGTTAATAGCAAAGTAATAAGGGGCCTCTGGAGCTGACATAAAATATAAAGTTGTGCTGCTCCACGCAGCCTTGTGATCGATGCCCTGTAAACGCCTGTGATTGCACTGTGACGTCCCCCCGGCGGTGGCCAGAGGGAGCGCCACCAGGCCGGCTGAGTGGGCACACAGGAGGGTCTCGGGTGAGGAAAGTGACATGTGCATGGTAACAAGGGACACCTGTAAACCGAAAGACGAAGAGTAAGAACGCGCACGAACGCCCTTCAGCGCACCCACACTGCCAGCTTCTCCACACCTGGGGCTCCTGCCACCTCTCACCCTGAATCACTAAGCCGCTGGAGACAGACATGTGGTCACGGGATGCTACTGGGGACTCAAAATCGACTTCCACGTTTACAAAGTCTGTGTTTCCAATGTTACGGCAAACAATGGGAATTTCTCTTTGACTCAGTACTAACTCTTGCGCCATGTGGAAATGTGAATCAAGACGTAAAAGGGATGCTGATAGTAATTTTCACTGACCTTACAAACACCGCATTGGGCATGAAAACTACCTGCAGCTAACTCGTACACAGAACACGTCCAGAATCAAAATGTACCATAAACAACATAGTTCATGTACCTTTACGTCACGCCACTTTGAGCATCCATGCCAAACTCAGCCTCTCTCATGGTGCCCAAAGGAAAGTCCAGCATTAGGTGCAAACTGTGTCACCTCATGATTTATCATCTAAACTTGGTCACTTCTGAAAGCAAATTGTGGTTTTTATTGATAATCAGAAGGGACAATGCTGTAATAGTGTGTCCCAGGCACATATAATTAGAATCATTCAAGTTACTACCTACATTAATAGAACCTACCAAATACATTTAATAAGCAATAAGTGTTTAAAACATTTCATCCTTGCGTGTTCCTAACCAAGGCATCCATTTTATTTTGTTAAGTCACCAAGCGTGTGCATGATGAAAAGCAAATTCCTCTTCAATGTGCGTTATCTACTTACGTTGCCCTCTTCACCGCCACCCATACGTAATAGCAAGAATAGCCGAGCACGCGATGACCTAAAACCACATCTCCTTACACTCGTGGAGGGACGGCTTACACAGAGGCCGAGAGACAGATGGGAAGAGGGAGGGGGTGGGTAGGAGAGTTGGTGCCAGGACTGAGAGAGCAGAGCCTGTGGGAAACACGGCCACTGCGCGGTCCCCCACGAAGCCCAGGGCACAGCGCGGCCCACAGAGAAGAGAGCCTGGTGCTGCAGCTCTGGAAGCCACGTTGCCTTCCCTCCTACAGAACCTGAGTTTACAGAGCACGCCTGACCCACAAAACCTGCAGCAAGTGTACTTTCTAAAAACATAGAAACAGATGAATTAAAATTTCAGGTTATTCAATCAGAATTCCCAGTGGAGCCTCAAGTCCCCGGGTTTCACAAAACCACTGAGACAAGCGCTGTGGGACCGAGAGCAGACGCGGGGCGGCCGGCTGCTGTCGCTGCACTCACCTGTGTGCTGCCGCCTGTGTTTGGTGAGGGCGTGCCGGGTCCCGCCCGCGAAGCCGCAGAGGTCACACAGGAACGACTTCTCGCCTGTTGCAACAATAAACAGATGAGGGACTGCGGAGGTCACAGATCATTAAAACATATCTATCAAGGCTTTCAGGGTTACTAATTCCTCCAATCAAATGTTTCCATGTAAATATGTCAAATGGGAATGAAATTACCACTGCGGTTTATTGACTGTGATAAAATCTGAAAAGCACCACTGAACATAATTACATACTTGTCAGACCCATAAAAATTAGCTTTATTATCAATGGAATGGTTTTGTACAACTTCATTTCTGGTAGATGTCTTCCAGATGGGGCTGCTTTATGCACTTGAACAGTTTTTATGCATATCCTGATTTTTTACAATTCCCATACATCTGGCCTTTCTGAGCTGAGTAAAGATTGCTCGGAATAGTTAATATTCAGTATATATGATTCTGCTTAAATAAAACATACTGAATTTTCTAACAACTGAAGGATACCGAATTGGTTTTACCCGATTCTGTCGGGGTCTTCTTTAATAACTTCCTACTTAATAACATGAACTCAATGGCTTCCGTGGACATCCTGACCATTCCATGTAACAATAAAATCTACATCACTCAGGCCAGCAGCTCAGTACTGTTTATGTTTCTCCAACTTTCATGGCATGAAAAAAGAAAGTCTAGGGATTGCTAGAGAAATGGTACAAAAACCCATATTATGCATCTTTACTGATAACTTAGACTCAAAACCTCTACAACAATTAGACAGATCTGGCAGACTTAGCATTTGTTAGAAGTATGTAAATGCTTTTTTTTTTTTTTTTACACTTTTACACAAGCTAACATTTTGGCCTACTGTTTATAAATGCAATCTATCTTTCCACTGTATCATATTTAGGCAAGTGCTGGTAAACCAGGCAGTTTATCCCACAAGGCTCACGAGGTAGGGCAAAGGAGAATGAAAATGCTAAGCTTGGAGAGATGCCGGGAAATTACAAAATACTTTTCCAAAAATAAATCATTTGTATCCATCTTTAACTACTTTATCCACTTCAGTGTCTACTAGTACAGCAAGTCTTTCCACGGCTGTCCCAGTCGTCTGCTTTGTTCTAAAACGTTGGGGTGTGTCACGTTCTTTGAGGTGCTTTGGACATGGTAATTGCCTCTTTAAAGTTAGAAAAAAACAGTCACTATAAAAAAGCAGAAAAACTTCCGCAATCAGTCTGCCCTTCACTTAAGGGTACTACTAGCTTTTCTAACTTGAACGTGTACTAACAAAGAAAATTTCAACCAAATTATGTTTAGTCTTATTTCAAAATGGTATGTTAAAATGTTAATTATGGTTCTTTGTAAAATAAAGCTGAGTTTAAATATTTTTCCTATCTTTACTTTTCTATTTTGGGGTTAAGTTTATTCTTTGACATCCTTATAAAAAAGAATAGAGTAGATGGGTTATGGAGGATAAAGTTTAATTATAATCACTCATTTAATTATTTAATCAATTAGAAAAATAAATCTTTCTAACTGGCTGTATTATCAATTAAATAACACTGAACATAGACTTTTTTAAAAATCCCAAGAGACAATTTGCTCATTAATATTAACATACTATTCTGTGTTGAGGCAAAATTGTTCTCCACAATTTATTCACCACCACCGTTTTCTGGGTATGAAGCCTCGTGCACGGGTGGGAACGAGTGTGTGTACCAGGTCACACACTAGCGTGTACACACAAGAGCACACATGCACGTGCATCTGGTGGGGTGTGGCACGGAAATGTGGGTGCTGTGCATCCACCTCACAAAATCTCTGATAAGGAAAGTGTTCTTAATGTCTTTAGAGCCCAGAGGCGGGTGGTTCCTTCCTCTCACTGATGAACTTCTTTGTGACCTACGTGTTCTTATCAAACAAAATCATCCACAAACATAAAAAAACTCCTCATAAGATGCATAGTCTTTACAGGTTACGGTCTGCATGTGTATATTAAGTTTTATTCCCTTTCCTAGTTTAAGACGCGTATAGGTAAGTCAAAATTATTTTTCCCCATGATTTGGTTCTAGATACATTAGTGACCTTGATTTTATGATGTGTAGGGTATTATTTAGGATGCCAGTCTGCAATGTGGTGTATGTCACATTTACCTTGGTGGCTTGATTTGTTTGTCATTCTAAATTCAATTTCACTTACCTTTTTTTTTTTTTTTGAGGGTGTGAGGGGTAAGGTTGGATGGTGGGCAACAGAGTATCTTTCAAAAAAAATTTTTAAGAGAAAAACTAAATGCAATATTGCATTCCATATAAAGGGATTCATTCAAGATGCCATATTTATATGATAGCAGAGATAATAGGAGACTTTTCTTAACCTGAATTAGTTTCAAGTGTGCCATTTTGCATTCAGATGTAGAAAGACACGGAAACCAATCCTTTATTTTCTATTAGGAAGCAGCCACGGTCCCCTCTCTCTCATTATGGTGCAGACTACAAGACCTAACAACAAAAATCCATATTATTGATCCAGCCAAGTCTCCACAATTATTCTTTAGAAGGAAACGCCGACGATAAATTACATCTGCACTGGCTTTTCATCTGCTGTTCGATATAAGTGATCTCTCAGGGCAAGCTGGGGACCTTAAATCGTCAACGCCCTTGTCAAGGAAGCTAAGGAGGCCTGGGCGGCCCACAGCCGCTTCAGGAGAACTTTTAACCTATAATTCCAACAATAA
Source organism: Craseonycteris thonglongyai (assembly GCA_004027555.1). Lineage (NCBI taxonomy): Eukaryota > Metazoa > Chordata > Mammalia > Chiroptera > Craseonycteridae > Craseonycteris > Craseonycteris thonglongyai. The sequence goes on along the minus strand of PVKE010011862.1, from coordinate 30,491 downwards.
TGCAGGGTTCTGGGCAATCAGAAGAGCATTCGGGAATGCTGATTAAAATTTATTTCTTCCTTGAAACCAAATCCTTTCTGGGAGGTGTGAAGAGAAAGAAGAGCACAGAAGCACCCCGGAGCGCAGGGCACCCCAGCTCCCGAGAGGTAGGAGAGGACGCATGCACGCCGCGAAGAAGCTCAGGGGCCGCTGTTCCCTAAGGAAAGCGCGTCACCAGCAGTGATTTCAGCAACAGGGTGCTGAGGGGACAGGAGTTTATGGGGGTTCAGGCCGGGTCCTCAGGACCGGCTGGCCTTGGGGCATACTACACGCTGCTATCCTGTTACCTTGTCTAAACCCCAGCACTCTATGTGCTGCTATCATGTCACCTGGTCTAAACCCCAGCACTCTGTGCGCTGCTATCCTGTCACCTGGTCTAAACCCCAGCACTCTGTGTGTTGCTATCCTGTCACCTGGTCTAAACCCCAGCACTCTGTGTGCTGCTATCCTGTCACCTGGTCTAAACCCCAGCACTCTGTGTGTTGCTATCCTGTCACCTGGTCTAAACCGCATACAGTCCTTTAAACACTTCGATGCAAAAAAGGCATATAAATTTGTACTTAAATACATAATTATCCAAAAAAATTATAGTGGCTAAATTCAGATGAGTCTCTGTATTAATGATCAAAAACTCTTGGATCTGACCGCATTTTCTTAAGAGAAATAATAACTTGATTAAAAATGTTATAAAATGGGGCATAAAACCCAAATTCAAAATGCTCAAAAAATGCTACGGCCCTGAGTTTATCTCAGTAACAAAGCACAAGGCCAGTTCTCTATCAAACTGTGATCTCCCCTGTGATCGTCACAGAAAGATGCACACGTATTTGTACACGCACACACCATGAATGACCCTCGAAATACGCAACGCATTTAGTTGAAGCACGTGCAGCACTCGCACCCAAACGCACGCAGGACAAGCGTCGCTTGAGAAGGCGCCCAGCGTCCCCACGCAGTGGAAGGCGAGCGCCCCTGGGGACAGGCAAGGCGCACAGCCCCCAGCTCCGGGGACAGCGGGGGCCCGCGCACCTGTGTGCGTCCGGTAGTGGTCCTTCATGGCGGAGGCCGTGAGGAACGAGTAGTGGCACGTGGGCCAGCTGCACTTGAACGGCTTTTCTCCCGTGTGCAGCTTCATGTGGTTGTTCAGGGCCCACTTCTCGGTGAAGCTTCTGTCACACAGGTGGCACGTGAACTTCCTGCAGGAGAGAGGACAGGGTGTGAGCAGCGCCCTCACCGGCCCCCCAGGCCCGACAGCATGCTGGCCGCCGGCGGCGGGGCCGGCAGGCGCTCTGTCACGTCTGTATAACCAGGCATTGATTTTTCTGTCCGGGCCTGGCACCTCAGCCATTTATTCTCTGCTTTGCGGTTGGGCCCAACGGGTTTGAAAAATTCTGTTACAGTCCAGTCACCCCTGAGGCAAATGTGAGAATAGATTTCACCTGCACAGGCCGGCACCACTTATCCAGGGCATGGGCTGTCAGAGCAAAGGCTAAATGAAAAGCTATCCGCACTAAGCCGCTCCGACAAGCCGGCTCCCCGCCGGCCACCACCCGCCCGGCCCGTGCCCGCTCGGCTCCCTCCACATGGAGTCCCTCCCTGTTACCCGGGCACAGGGACGTTGGCTCTGGTGGGGATAAGAGTAACTTTAACTAGCATTCAATACACAAGTCTTTGAGAAAAATCAACAGCATCACTTCCTGAAAACAATAAATCAGCACTCCCACTATACAGCATTTCAGCCCCAAGGTCACACTTTTAATAATCAAGTCGATATGAACCCTAAACAGAAAAAAAAATTTTTTTAATATTCCCTCTGGTGAATCTCTGTCCCTTTCCACTTGCATTCAAGTGATCATTACTAAAACTTAAATTTTATTTCTGATACAATTTGGTTTAAAGCCATCCTTATGTCTAATAAGTAGTGTCCAGCTAATTAATTCCAGATAATGAGTAGTCAAAAGCAAATTAAAACCCAATATTCACAATTAAGATATTTTAATAAGTTGATAAGCCCTACAACACAAAAGAGAAACTATGGCAGCTTGATTTGACTATCATGAATTGGTCTATACTTTTAGAAAGCTAATGCAATTAAAAAATAGAATTACAACATCCATGTTTTAAATTATGATATAAATAAGGAGATGTAAAAAAAGACTGTCTTCTTTCCATAAAGGCTTTAACTGTGATTTTACAAGTTTCCTTGGTCTCATAAGGGTACAAAAAGAATCCCAAGCTCCAAATAATTAATTCTCTCACTTTGAGTCAAATGTGGCTTACTTTAACAAATTAATCATTCAGAGTTTCACAAATTCTTATGAATCAAATTACGAAATTATCTTTTATAGAACCCCTCTTCATTTGTTATATGTAGTTATATTTTTATAACATTAGATCTTAAATGCAACAGAAGTAAAAACTGCTTAATATTTCAGAAATGTCATATAAAATATCTTAAGTGCTTCATTAATATTAAAATTGCCAATTAATATATCTATATAATGTGTGTGTAGAGACACTATATTTACACCCATTAACACAGACTGAATTTGCAACTGCGGTATCATTTGATCACTGCTTACTGGTACTAGAAAATGACAAATATAACTAAATACTTCGAAATGCACTGTAAAAAAATATCATGTCCGTATATCTCTTTGACGGGTCTTCATGCATTTAACATTTCAAAACCATGACAGGGATCTTATTTCCAAGATAAATTCCCCTATCTCCTTATTTCTTCATGTATTTATTGTGGAGCTAACCTTCTCCTACAAGAAATAAATAAGGAGGTTAAGTAGATGCTATCTTTTAACAAATAGTTTCTCCAGACTGTATTACAACTTTATGAATGACAAAATAAATCCCTCATTTTTAAATCTACCATGATGTACATTTAACAAAATTACATCTATGAAACCTCAATATATGTGCTCTATTATTCATACGTAATAAAAATGTTAGAGCCGAGCTTACTGCTTGTCATAAAATGACAAAAGCCAGATAACAAAGAATGGAGGCCACTGCTAGACATCCAGAAAACCCCACGTGTGGTACATTTGCTTTATAAAAACAGGTTCATGTGCTAGTACCCGGAACCTAAACAGAACCAATGTAAAGAGTCCTCATGAAGATTAAGACCTATATGCCAAGGGGGTGTCTGCTGAACTACACACACTCCGAGTCTCGGCTACTGCAGAACATCAGCCTTTAGTGAGTCAGTAAGGACATCTTCCCAAGGCAGCCGCCCCCCCACACCCCGGGGTCTTCAGGAAGCCCGCTGAGAGGTGTCCCCACGAGGCATCCCCAAGGCGGAGTCTGAGCTAAGACGCCCACTACTGCTCTGCCAAGTGGACCCAAGGAGGGAAGGTGTCAGCATGTGCTCTGAGGGTGCACTAGAAAGACCCCAATACCCACACTGCCAAAAACACTGTCCTACACAGTAGAAACAAACAGGAAAAAGAGTCAGATTCGGCTCTCAAGCAAACCACAAATAATCGTTCACAAATAATCACCTCGATGCAGAATAAATAAAACAGTAAAATGCTGAAGGAAGGCTTCCTAGAGTTGGTATTTAGATGTTAAAGGACAGGTGGCGTATGGAAATGCTCCGAGCACAGAAGCACCTGCAGAGCATCCGCGTGGGAATGTGGCTGTAACAGACCACGTGCCTCTAGTCTCTGCCCCCAAACGGGGGCTGGCCATGGGTTTCACACAGGATACACACGACACGCACAAGCCCTGCGGCCTGTACTAGGCTGCAGAAAGATGCTGCAAACGCTCTCCCATCCCCGTGTGGTGGTCCTCCCTGAGGAACTAGCTGCTTAACTGAATTTACCATCGATTAAAAAGAGGTCTGTTTGGCAAAAAATCTGCCAGCCATCTCTTTTATCGTGAAGAGAGTTTTATGGTAGGTCAGTTTAAGGCTATACAAAGGTCAGTGAATGACAATAATGTAAAGATTACAACCTGGAAGGGCTGACAACAATGGCACGTGAAGGTATGGTGGTGTTTGGATCACCGTGTACCATGAAGGCCCAGCACAGTGCCCGGTACACAGCTGTGGTCTATGAATGGTTCTGGACTGAGTGATGAGCCCACTGGGTCAGTACGAGTGTATTCTGTACTCGGTCTTCCCAGACGCAGGCTGCGACACCTGCATGTGACAGCAGGGGCCGTCACCCAGGCTGCCCGGGGCTCCTCCTTCTCATACCAGTGGCTTCTCTCCTTCCTCAGCATCTGGGTTTATTCGGCAAAGTGTGACAATTCCAACTGTAGATGACAGAGCTGCGTACCTGACACCAAGACTTAGGGTCCCAGGTGATAATATCCATGCTTTCCCCGTTTGCTCCAGACCCTTTCTTTGGTGTGTATGAGTCATCGGACATGGTAAACATTTTTAATTAATTTTTAAATATTTATAAAAAATGGTATGACAGATCATAGCAGAGAAAATGGGCCTCAATACCCTTTCCAGCTGGCTCTTCCATGATCCAGCTAGTTTTAATGATGAACAGAAAGTTCCAAACTCCAAATCATGTTATCAGACACGTAATGAAAAGGGCCGTTTGTTACCTCCCCTTTCCTCAGGCTTCACAAGATGTTTCCGCAGGATAGAAAGTGACCTTACAGTAGGCTGACCAGATGTCCCGTTTCAAACAGGACAGAGAGCGACGGTACTGTCCCATCTCACATGGTACGTCTGGTCGGCCTAGTGACACCTTGGGTTTAGCCCAGTGAGACGAGGCTGCCCACATGCACCATTTGAAGCCGGGCAGCACTGCTGTTTCCTGACCTGTTTCAAACAGTATGTCCATCAGCAGCACCCTTCTCACACTCGGAAGGGCCCTGGGCCTCCGTTCCCCTGTTAGACCCAGTGGAGGACCTTTCCTGATGAAATGACTCATGACAGAGCCCAGACTAACACCCACATTTAAAGATTCAAATGTTTGAAGAGCGAATACTAAATATCCTCATTATCAGGTAAGACAAAACCTAGGTATTTTCATTTGGGTGCTCCTAGGCATTAGGAAACTGAGGAATCAGTAGGGAGATGGATTATAACTATAGGATGAACGCATTACCTTAAACACTTATGCCTTAGAGCAGCTCCGTGGGAGCAACTGCTTCTGAACGCCAGAGGGGCAGACAAGTGACATCCAAGCACACAACTCGCATTTAGGGTCTCACCCTATCTTTCCCTCTTACTACGGAAGGTAAGTGTCCTAACGGGAGACCAATGCTCACCTTCAAATTAGACTTTAAAATACGTTATTTCAACATTTAAAAATCCTATTAGTCAGACTGCTCATTCCATTTATTAGAAACTAAATAAAAAAGCTGCACTTGAAAAGTATTTTGATACTTTGGCGCTTCATTACTTTGTAATATTTAAAATATAGTAAGATGTGTCACCAGTATATTTTTATGTTCTTTTCTAATCTCTCCAATTCAGGATAATTTGGAATATAATTGCTTTAGCAATGCTTTTGGAAGCTGTAAATTTCCTATCCCTTTCTCCCAGAAAGCCCCAGTCTAGGTAAACAGGATTGAGAAACTCTGGCACAAGTACAGAATGTAAAAAAAATTACCCCCATTAAAATATAAACAATCCAAATATCCATCAGCTGGGGAGTAAATAAATAATGGCTTTAATCATAAAACAGAATATCACCATGCAGTTAAAATGAATCAACTAGGGCTGCATTTATCAGCATGGGTTAAACAACCTCAAAAACGTAGCTACATTAAAACAAAACAAGTTAGATATACAACTGTACCACTGATATAAAATTTTTCAATAAAAGGAGCAATATTAAATATAAACAAATGAAGCCCAAGTGCAAATACACCCACAGCATCATAGTTTGTGGATGCCGCTTGCTCCTGAGAGGAGGTGCCGATGTGTGCACGGGGGTAGAGTGGTAACTGTCAGACAATTCTGTAGTTTTTTAAAAGAAGAAATCTGAAGAAAATATGGCCACGTGTGAATATCTCCTAAAGTGTCCCCATTGTTTTTTAAATTTTTCACAATTCAAAGGGAATATTTTAATTAAATAAACAGAATTTCATATCTTCTCCACATGACACCTTGGACAATCTTGTCAAATTACTAAGTCATACAAATTCATATCTGCAAACAGCATAGTAATGGTGTGCTCAAATGACATTTAATGAAAGGAAGCTAAATTTTGTCAAAATATTAAGTAATCATAGTTTTCATCTTTCAAAACCGTGAAATAAATGTGCTGATTGACTCAAAATTATTGTAAATCTGGACTGATGTTGGAAAAACATTGACAGGAAATGTCTGGTCATTATAAAAATAGAATACAGAATGTGAAACCAATGCAAAGAATCCAATGTACTAATCAATTTGCTCCCACAACTTCTAAGTTATGTAAATACTACCAATGCACAGTTTCTCTGGAATAAGTCTCTTTTTAATTATTATAACTTTTTATGTAATATTACACTAAGAGATGACATGAAAATAGGATATGATGGGGTCTTTGCCCTGTAGGGTTACCATGTAAACACCTGCTGGGCTACAAATATTAATATAACTGGAAAACAATCCCTTCTTGAACAAAGAAGTCCATAAAAAGGCATTTGAAGACAACCAATGAAGAGCAACGACAAGGCTCAGCTAATTCACATAAGCATCTTACACTAAACAAGAACCCAAAGGATAACAAAGCAAAAGGAGGAGGTTCAGGCAATTCTGTGGGGACAAGTGCAGCATCCGTGAGGGCCAGAACTGGAAGACGCTGATATGGCCACATACGAGATACACAACTCTGCCCTTAGAGTTACACTACTTATTCAGGCAAAAAAGGCACTGAGTCCACATTAAATACTCCAGTATTAACCCTGTTCATCTACTTCTATGAGATTTCAAAGTATCACACATATGCTTACATAAAATATGCAACTTTAAATTGCATGAAAAATAAAAATCTCTCACAGCTTTCTCTAAACTGAATAACTGAAAAGGTATACTACAGCTAAATAATGATGAAGGCATGCAGCATCCCTCTAGCCATTTCCTTCTGAGAAAGAGGAAGAGACAGAGGCAGAGAGACAGAGAGGCAGAGAGAGAGAGAGAGAGAGAGAGAGAGAGAGAGAGAGAGAGAGAGAGAGAAAACAAGGTCCACATTAAAATACTTGACTCAATAAGTGAAGTTATATCCTGAAACCAAACATTCCATGATAACACTAATATCCAGATTATTCAAATTAGGCTAGGCTCTGAGAGAGGCCTGTTTCCGATTTTAGATATAAAACACGAATATGATTCATACCACGAAGCCACAAAGACCTAAGATTAGAAAGGTTTCACTTACTAAATGGACTCTTCAGCTTAAGTGTGGCTTGGAGAAGTTGGAAACCTCCCTCAGGACTCTTCTAAGCACAAAGGGAGCTGCTACTTGGGCCAAGACTCTGGAGTGCGTATTTTTTGCCCTGAACAGGTGATAATTAGCCTAATTAACAGGCTATATCCTTGTTAACTAGTTGGAAAAGAAATTTAACCTCACTCTTGCCAAAGCCTGTCTTTTTAAAACCTCTTAACATATCATTGAAGTTCTAATTGCTGTGAAATATATATATATATATATATATATATATATATACATACACATACATACATACACACACACACACACACACCTATTTGGCTCTTTCAGTTCAACCCAAACGTTGAAAAGCTTTCTGTCAAAATTACTTCTGGAGGAATGTTAAACAGAATATTAAGCCCAGGCTGCCTCGGTCTACTGAAAAGCAAGAGAATGACTCACGCTAAAGCAAAATATTCAAGGATTACAGGGATGCCCCGAAGAGTTGAATTCATTCTTCCCCATGGCATTTTCCTTTGCCAACGAGACCATGAGCTCTGAACTGCCCGGAACCAACCTACGAGGTGTGGGTGTGACCCCCCCGCTCACGCAGTCTTAGAGGAGAGGTTAGGAAGGCTCTGTGTGAGGAACGGGCTTAGCCCTTCCACAAGGAAGGCCATCCTGCCTGTGACGCAACTACTCCACACACAAGTAGCTGCCATAAACCAATCTGTGTGGCTGGGTTCCAATAAAACTTTATTCACACAAACTGGCCGTGGGCCAGTCCCTGGCTTAGCTGGCAGGTCACAGCCCCCACGGCACCCCGCCAAGCATGCTCACCCAGGCAGGGAGAAGGCACACGAATGGAGCACCACTGGTGAACAAAGGCCCGCGGAGCCCCCGTCTCAAAGTCTACGGAGCCCATTCACGCCTGAAATCGTTCCCATTTCCTGCAGAGCGTCCAACCGCCCACATGAGAGGAACAGGTGGAAGGAATTAGGCTGCATATGAGATCCATTCCCGGAGCAGGCTGCCTGTCCTTCTCAAACTACCCCTTTCAAGTGCATCGCAGAGCTGGAGGCCTTGGGAAGTTGAAGCAATTTTAACTAACCACAGAAGTCAAGTCCCGGAGAACAAGACATATATTAACTTGCCACAATCCTCTAGTCTGGACTATGTGAAATGGAACCGGTTCAGGTTAGGCACAAAAACACTGGGTTTATGTGAGGAAGGTTCAAACAGCAGTTACAAACAATGGACTAGTAGTACTGTTTAAAAGCTAAATAAAGAGTCTCTTTCAAATTATTGCCCTCAGTGACATAAATAATTTGAGATAAAATGACAAAATGCATTACAAACCCATGGATACCTTCATTCCAGATACCTGTACTAATGTCCACTCTTTGGACATTTCAACGCAATCCTGACAATCTTCAGATTATCATGGCTCACTACTTCTACCTCAGATGATCAATAAAAAGTGCACATTAGAACCTACTGTGTGTCTAGCAACGACCTATGCTATGCACAAACCTAGAAATAAATGCAAAGTATTTCTGACTCCCCCAGAAGGCTATGATTCAATGGTCAGCACTAATGTGAATGAAAGGATTGGAACATGAAACCACCATGTTGTGCTGGACTTTTAAAAGACAGCTTTAAAAGATGTTTAGAAATAGCATCAGTGAATACACACTGACATAGCTGGAAACGCTTTCATGGATGAGGTGAGGCTGCAGGTGAGTCTCAAAGGACAGAGCAGCCCTTGTGATGACGCAGAAGGCCATGAGAGCGCCAGGCCAGCAGGCGGGGGCAGGTGAGGCGCAGGCGCCTGGGAGCAGTGAGCCAGGCATGCACCTGAGGCAAGGAGGTGGGGCATGTGCTGCAAAAAGGGAGAAACAAAGGTGTGTAACTTAAGCAGTCAGACTAATGTGGCCCTAGTGACCAGATGGAGAAACGTGGCTTTGATACGAATAAAGAAGCTAAGCTGTTCATCCTTTGTTCTTCCCTTTCCCCCTCCGATATCCTTCGGTGCTTGCTTTTCACAGTCATTTGGTTATAACTTCCTAAGGAGCTAACTGTGGGTGTCTCCTTCATGAGTGTGCATGGCCACACTGACACACACACATGTATACACGCCACAGACATGGGCAGGTCTAAAAGAACCCCCCCCCATAATGATGCCCACATCTAAGATTTACGACAGACTCGTGTTTGGACAAGTTGGACACAGCCTTCCAAGCCACACGTGGGCTATAAGGAAGGCTGCCCTGCTTCAAGCCATGCACCTGCAGATGCAATAAAAACGTGATTTCAGAGAGCTGAGCACCCGGACTATAGCACTTGCATGTCAATGGAAAAATCTTTTACTAAGTTTTCAGATAAAATTCTTGCCGGTTTTAGAATGAATTGGTTAACAAATATAAATAAAATAGATTTTATTAATAGGACCAGAAACAGGCTCACAGAAAGGAGAAAGCACCCCAAAATTTAATTAATTAATTAATTAACAACTTATTTTCTTTTAATTTTAATATATTAAAATTAAACCTGAGATATTAATAGAAACTGAGTATGAGCAAAAACTTCTGTACCAATTCAAACTTGTCACAGTCCAAAGCATTGAGAAACTATGATTCACACAGAATTTATGCCATAATAAGGTCTTTATACTATAGTGTTACAATATTATGCCAATAAAATGTTTCATTAGCATTACTGTATGAAATCTTACTAGGATAAGTATACACTGTAGAAAAACATTGCACATCTGTATAGACTACATGACTCAAGTCCCCTCTGCCTAATAAAACTGATGGTTTCATATAATCAATATACCTCAGATCCTTGAGCTCCAAGAGTTCACAAATAATAGTTGCAATCAGATATTCACGGTGCCGTGGAAAAAACGTTTGTGTGTGGCCTTGGGTACCCTCTCTGAGCCTCAGTAGGACCAGGTAATTGTTATTCCTAGTGTTGCTCCCATTAATATTTCTAAAAATACTGACACCGGACAGCTCTTCACTTTTTATCAGTCTAGGTCTGTGGTGTTCCATAAATAGTAAATCAAGAGAATTATCTATTATTCCACAACTGTTTAAAACAGCAACAAGAAAGCCGTGGTTTCGTACTTGAACTCCTTGCCAGTGATCCCTGTGAGCTGTCAGACCTATCAGGGTACTTTAGGAAGAATAGTCATCTCCTCAACAAAATTAATAAGCCGAACAACATGGCTGATTTAAGTGGGACTTGGGTTCTACCCCTAACACGGGAGATGTCACTGTTCACACCACAGCCCTGTTAGAACCAGGAGCTGACTGCAGGGCACTTAACTCTGAACGTGTGCATCAGCTCAGAGACAGGAGACTGCCACTCTTTATCCAGAATTAACTTCAGATCTCTGCCAAACAGGTTTACATTCACCTTGAAGTTACGTGTTAAACTATAGAGGAGCGGGGAGGGGGTCAACTATGTAGTAACAGAAGAACTGACTGGGTGGTGAGCACACAGTGCAATACACAGATGATGTATCAGGGAAGTGCACACTTGAAACCTATATGATTTTATGAACCTATGTCATCCCAATAAATTTAATAATAAAAAGTTATATATTTTTTGCTAAAATAGATTCTTACAATACTGAAACGTGTCCCACAGAACCATGCCTCTTACGCAGTTCATTCTGTAAGTCTGAGTGCCTCGCTCAGACACTGACATACAGTTGCCAGGTTTAGAAAGGGCTGTCCCGTCTGACGGTGACGGCGTGATTTGCTGGCGCCGGCACAGGCAGCCTTTCCAAACTTAGGTATTTCATGGTCTTGGCCTTTGTCATCATCTCGGCCTTCTAACATGTCAGGATGATCTAGGGAACCATTTGAGCTCAAGGTAAGATTAGCTGGAGGGGTTGAGATGTATTGCCCACGAGCCTCCGAGTTCAGTGCAAAACTGACCTCTCTGAGACCTCAGTCCGCAGAGCGGCGGTTCCAGTGCAGTTCCAGAGTAAATATCTGGGGCACCGGGGCACTGGAGCGTCACCAAAACGAATTCAGCGTGGACACGGCAGAGCCTGACACGGATCACCACGTGTGCTTTAAATCATGATATTCCGACATTTAGATGTAGGGAAAGATCATGTTGTATGGGACGTGATTTGCTCCTTTCTCAATCCTAAGTCCAAGGGGGAAGTGCTAAAATTAGATGACCACAGAAACCAATTCTTAAGGGTTTTAAAGCTGTTGTGATCCGACTGAGAGCAAGTAGTTTAAAATCCATGTAGGCTGTTCACAATTTCCCACATGGATCTGCTGCGCGGTGGCGTGAAGTACCACGCGATGAGACATGAGAATGGAACAAGTAAGCGTGCATACACATGTGAGCTGTATCTGGACGGGAAAACCCTCCTGATGCAGGCCGAAGCAATTAGTTTACCTCGCTGTCAGGACCAAAGACCACTACTTATTAGAAGAACTGGCTGTATGAAGCTATGGATGCCTCTTCTCACAAAATAGATTTGCAGATTTCATCTACTTTTCATATATTCTAACTTATTCTTGAAAATATAAATTCAGATAGGCGTCTCTAAACACTGCATATAGATCATTTATATTCATTTTTCAAATCTCCAACACCTCAAACAAAAGACTACATGGAACAATGTTACCATTTATTATATACCTTCCAGCATCCACTGAAAATATTAAACTAAACTTCTTCCTAATATAATTGTGGAAGCAAAAACTGGAAGGATGCATAATATGTGAGTGATAAAATATATTTGTACTTGGCACAAGTATAGTGTTAGGGAAGCTAAACTACAGAGTTGACTGAAACTATCAAAACGAGGTTAACAACAAACCAGACTTCAACCACAGGCGGAGAGAGAATAAAAATGCAAGTCAAAGACTTTGCAGTTTGGACATTATGATACAGAGAACACAAAACCACTCTACGCTTGTAGATTGCTACTGTTTTGGGGGGGATTTTTTTAGTAAAGATTTTTCCAGACTGAAACATGTGGAAATAAGTTAAAGCCCCAGGAACTGGCTCACTTAAGGCAGCAGCCAGGAGGCTTTTGGCGGGTGGGAGCTGCCATGCAAGTCCTGCTGGGTCAGGTGGCACCAAGAACCGGGGCGAGGGAGGCAGATCCACCCCCAAGTCCAGAGGACACTGTGTTTGAGCAAAGGCCCCGCAGAAAGTTGCCGCAGGAGAAGCCTGGTGCTGGGCCCATGACGTCCCGTCCTTCTCCTGTAACGCAGCCCTGGGGCCTGGCCTCTGGGCAGCAGCTGGAGGCATGCTGGCAGCTGATGGCAAACCCCTCCTCCAAGAGCACTTCACTGCCTGACTTGCAAACACGGTCTCGTGATTCTCAACAGTCACCTTTGCTGGTCCTTCCCACCTTCTGGAAGCTCTGACGTGGGTTCAGGCCTTACATCTCTTCTCTTGTGCACCTACCTCGCTGCATGGGTGGTCTCTAGCCTGACAACTTGCCAGTTAGTGCCTGCAGTTCATACGTGCCCACAAGATCGGGTCTGAATTCAGGTCCCGCTCAACGTCTCCGCCGGGATGGCGAACCCAGCGGGCACAGGTCGAGAGCGGGCTCCCGTTCTCCCCCAGTGGCGCCTAGTTAATGACACGTCTTCACTCTCCCCGTTGTTCAGCCCAGATCTTGGCATTTCCATTCCTCTTTATCTCACCCAGTCCAGCGGTCAATCCTGTGGGCTGCGCTTTTCAGACACATCTGTGGCTGGCACTTCCAGCCACGTCTGTGGCTCCACCGGCCCCCACCCACCATCCTCTTGTGGCCGGATAGTCCGAGCATCTCCAGCAGGCTCCCTGCCTCTGCCGCCACCCTCGCCCCCACTGTTCAGCCTGTAACCTCAGTGCCAGCCCTGCACCCTCTGGTCTCACACAGAATAACAAAGTCAAAGTCCCTGCAGGGTCCTCCAGCCACAGAGGCTGAGTTCCACCACCTCCGCCTTCCCACTCTGTGCCACTGCCATTTGCGCCCTCCTGGTGCCCACTGCGTCCCGCCCCCAGGACATCTGCTGCATGAGCCCTCCCCTCAGGCAGGGCCCGCCTCCCTGTCCCCTTCTCTGGCCACCTATTGAAAACTGCGACAACCATGTCAGCACCCCTCACGCCCCGCCCTTCATTCTGCCGTAGCATCACCATTTTAATGGTGGCACATGTGACCTGTAGTTCCATTTGCTGACGACCTTCCCATGCTGGAACAAAAGCCCCTGAGAGCAGAGTGTTCCCCAGCTCTATCGGCTGCTATTTCCCTAAGGCCCACAACACTGTCTGGCACACAGAAGATGCCCCAGTAAATAGTTGCTCAACTGACGAATGAAATATCATAAAGCAGGGGTGTCAAACTCAATGAAAACACGGGCCATTTGGTGCAACAGGCAAGAGTCACGCGGGCCACATCCCATGTACAAATGTTGCCGGAACTGACTCAGCGCGTTTATACGCCCACAGGCCTCCAGGAAAGGCACTGGGCCACGTGTATATTCATCAGTAGTGAAAGGGTTAACGAGGAAATTGTGTGTACAGTATTGCCTCCATCTCCCCTAAGTGCTATTTTCTTCATAACAATTTTTTTCTATTTTTATTTTATTTCAGAGCATCGTGGACCACAAAAAATTACCTTGGGGGCCACATGCGGCCCGCAGGCCGCCAGTTTGACACCCCTGTCATAAAGGAACAATTTACAAGAGCTAGGTTTATTTTAATATGTCACTTATCAAAAAATACACACACCTGTATGAATCAACAAATACACAGACAAAAGTGTGAGCCATAGTTATCTTGGGTGGGACACAGGGCTTCGCTGGGGAAGAGGAAGGACATCCATTTTGGAAAACGAAACTTTCACCTAGCACTTTACATACTGCTGTACCTTAAGGATTTGTAAGCACACATTCCATTAAAAGAAGTATATGTGCGTGTGTGTGTGTGTGTGTGTGTGTGTGCAAACAGAATTTTAAAAGCACAATTCAAAAAACAGAGAAGTTTACCCAGAGTAATTTTTCAAATAAAATTTAAAGGAATCACTCATCCACTGCTGGTTTTTCTATGCAATACTTACACAAAGAAAGACATTTTTTGGCCTTTCAACTTTTGAAGTTAAAATCTTACTCTATTTCTATTCATCAGTTTTGGTGGTTTTATAAGCCTATACTGTGAATGCCACAAAGTTGACAGCTAATCATAGATACTGTTCACTACAATTAAAGATTCTTCTGTTTGCCATGAGTCACCAACCACATAATCACAATTTCAGAAGATATGGTTCTCGGTGTTCAATAAGAAGATATTACCAGACTTTGAAGACTATCAGACCAACTTGCACTAAAGACCTGCCCTTGTTTCATATTTCAATTCTCCACGTGATACAAGTGTCCTGATTGCATCGTAGCTTATGTGCTACTCACAAGTCAGCTCTACAGCCTCGCAAGCACACTGACTTCCGAATTATTTCCCATGTTCATATACATACGTTCCCTAAAAGATTCTCAACAATTCAGGGATGTTCCCACTGATTTTTAACTTCTTGGTATTTTTCACAGTGGTATCATAATAAGGGAAGGAAAATGATGTATTAAGAATCATTTATGAAATTTCATAATGGTATATAACTAAATTTTGTCAAAGGCTCAAAATATGGCAACAAGTATTCTGATAGATGACATGCCCAACGACACATGCTCAAGAGCCATGGCTGTCCTCTCAACCTGGACTTCTACTTATGTCAGGTGCAAGAGAGTTGGACCTGCCTGCAAAACATATCCCAACCACAAAAAGAACCCTACGAGTCTAATTTCCACGAGTCCAGGCCGAGGGATAAGGTAAGTTCAAACCTCGTGAAGCAGTGCTACCAAAGACTGTCCCTCCCCGGTGAGGGAAGAAGGGACCGAGCCAAAGTCAGCTTAGTGTAACTGGGTGGCACCAGCCAACCCTCATGACCATCCAGGAGCCTGATCTCCATCATACTCTGAAGCCCCATCTTTCTGACCGTGGGGCCTACAAGAGGCCCCAGTGCTAGTTAACTCCATTGGAACAAAGGCCTGACTTCAGGAGACAGAGGCTTGAGTATCTCTATTCTTTCATTGTCTAAGACAGAAAAACAAAACAACAAGCAAAGCTAACAAATTACAGCTGCCAGGCACAGCTGTATACTACAAAACCAGAAGCACAGGTTTGCGAAGGTAAGATAATAATAACAGCAAAAGAACAGAAGACGACTGTAAACAACAGCTGAACATCAGCTGCTCTAGTGCCTTACAGATAGCAGCTGCTGAAACCATCACTGAATTGAAAATTCTCAGCGAAATCTGAGACTAGGATAGAAAATCATAACAATAAAAGATGAATAAAAGACTTCTATATATAACCAGTTGCATTCCAGTGGAATTCGCATGGTGATATTCACAAAACCTGCTTAAGAGCTAAAAACAAAAGAAAAGATGCTAAAACAGACACCATCCTCATTTCTACAAACCATCTCATGGAACACCCAGAGATCCGTGTTGTATGTCTCCAAACATCGTCACCATTTTTCATAACAAATCAGTTTTTATCAATTAGTGGTAATTACCATTCTTCAAATATAATACACACCAGAGCACTAAGGAATATACGCGTGGTCGCTTAGAAGTAGAGTGGCAAACAGCTCTCAGAACAAAAGCCCCGGTGAAAGATAATTAGGACAACTTCCTCCAGGGAACAACAAAAAACTGAAACATTAGCACATTTTAATTGCTATCAAGTAAACAAGCCCTCTGATTGGATTTGAACTTGTACCTTGATCGGCCAGGGGTTGATATGGTGGACAAAGTTGGCAAGAGCGAAAGAGAGGTAACATTTTAGAATTATCGAAGCTTAGAGTATATGTTTCTAAATGAGTTGATTTGAAAAATTTGGGCAGCCTGACTGATAACTAATAAAACCAACTATATAATTTGACTAACAATGTGAAGTTAGTATCCGGTGCTGAAGTAGTTAGTAAATAATTTAAATAAAGTGCCGCACAAACGCTTTCCTACGCTGGCACTCAGGCAATCAGACGACACAACTGCATGGGACACAGAGCAGGGGCACAATTGCCTGCGCACTACACACACACACACACATGTCACTGGGTTGGGGATGTGAGCTTTCGTCTATTTTTCACTCCTATTAAATGTCTTAGGAAAACCGCTGGCCACCCTCAAGCAGAGCCAGCCACCTGTACCTGGGAGGACAGTGCCTATCTTGCTTAACATCAGCACACGCGACACTCAGCTCAGTTGTCCCGGCAGCCAGCTTTCCCCAGTGAGAGTTAAAAACGTGTCCTAGAGAGTTACTTACTGACCACCGTGGTCCAGTATTGGGGTTTCCCCTTTGTTTAAAATCATCGATACTGCTTCCAGTTATTTACAATTAGCAAAGAAATATTTTTTTGATAAAAGCAAGCTAAAGATTTGAATGAAAATTTTAACAATCTAAATAATCTTAGGTAATTTGTTTTTTTTAATTTCTGAAGTTCTCTTGCTTATCCAGTGAGTAAATAACAAAGAAAACACGACTCACAATTGATACTTGATATAATACAAATCTTTTAATCATGAAAAGGTGACCTATTCATTCTCCTTGAACAAATATATGGAAACATTGAATTTATCTTTAACTCCCTTTGAATTAAAAGTTCGAATCAAACATTAAATGCAATTTAATTTACAGACTTTGTTAGTTACATATCTGCACGTACAAAATCACTGCTCTTCACAGCGAGCAAATACTGAAATGACACAAGGTACTTTTCAGAAGAAAAATGAATGGGTGCTGGGTATCACAGATAAAAGCCAATGAAATGAATACATATAAGTAGCAAGTAAGGGCTTCTTAATCCATTAAGGAAGATTCCCTTTGGACATAAGTATTCAGCAGTTCTGGATATGGTAGGTACTTACTCCTAGAAACTGTAATTAGACTTGCTGCATTCTATCCATTTTCTGGAGATGTGACATAAGCAAGCTAAACACAGTCATTCCGTCCAGAGCACGCTGTCTGCTCCCTCAGCTGAAAGCAAACCTCTAGTAGACGGCTATCCATCTCTGTGCCAAGCAGGGCGTGAACGACTGACATGAAGGCAGTCCTATCTGGGCCGGTGTCTGCAGCACGTTCCCCTAAATGATGTCACTGCTCCAGCAGATGGAAATAAGCAGATTATCACGGGGAATGGAGTAAACTAAACATTTGGGGTTTGCACGGGCAGATTTACACACTGTCTGTCAGATAAAGCAGTTTGCCTGCTGCTTACACAACACTGTGCCTGACAGCCTCCTCCCAGGGTTAGGGTCTGATTACAGAGATAGGCCCCCACCCCCATTCCTAAAGGCTGACAGGCTGTCTCAGTTTAAAGTGCAATTCCGGACTATCAGCTCTTCTGTCTTGCACATGTGGCTGGCTATCAGAGCGCTTCCTGGGGGGCCAAGCAGGTCCTCTCATTGCCTGACGAGGGGCCACACAGAACGTGGTGGACACCATGAGTGGGAAAATGACAGCTTTAAAGCCACTTCTGATGACAGCTGCTAAGGCAGACACGGAAGGCTGGATTACCGTGCCACACATGTGTGTGTGTGTGCATGTGCATGCGTGTGCACGTCCGTGTGTGTGCACCCATACTATCACCTTTGAAGTAATTCTGAAGTATATAATGCTTGTTTTTAAAGCTAATGGTCTTATTTATAAAATTAAATGAGGCACAATCACACAAAACACGTATGTATTACTATTGTTACAGTTGCCATGTTTCTTAATATTTTTGTCATTCCATTAATAAAATGAAACTCCAATGACTTACCATAGTCAGAGAAAATCAGAGCACTGAACTGAACATAATATTTTAAAAGTTTTCTACCACTTATTATCTTTACCTATCCTACCATGCTATCCAAAACAAAATTTATAGAATCAACACAGTAAATGATGGCGAGTCTGAAAATATGGCTGAAAATTTACTTTGGCAATAACAGAAATGGTAGGCAAATATTCATGAGTAAGTTGTGTCCACATACCATGAACTTGATGACAATGGGTGAGTCTATATTTGGGTCAGCTAAGCACAGCAGTGGTGGTGGTGGTGGTGGTGGTGCAGGCAGCAGTAATAATAGTAATAATAATACCACCAAGGTGCTGCAATTTACTAAAAGCTGAGTTACAAATTATCCTGAGTGAAGTTTTAATTATTTAATAATTACATACTTCTCAAAAAAAAAAAGACAAGAATGGGGTTTTAATACAAATGAAAACACTCAGAGTGTCCTGGCTGATCAAGACAGATGAATTTCCTTTCAATAAAGAAAACAATTAGGCAGCAGTCACTTTAAAGACAGTACTGTGTGTCTTCCCTCTATGGTTAGAAAACCATTCGTGCCTGAATTGTTTTCCTTGGTCTCACACTATCTGGGAGCTGCTGCAAGGGGTATGGCGGGGAGGCAAGTATGTCCACTACAGTTAAAGCTAATTAAACAAATGTCTCTTGAACATCTACTCTGGTCCAGGTCCTATCCTGTGTCCTGGAAACACAAAGATAAACAGGCCACGGGCCTCCATGCTCAAGGTATGTACATTCAATCGGGAAGGGAGATGGGCAAACACATTTGTATTTTTCAAAGTACTCATTTATCTTTTTTTCAGATACATGTATTTTCTAGATTCAACTGGCAATCTGCTCCAATACTAAAGAGTCCTCATCCTCAGGACAATGTCCTATACAACCTACCCTACACTTTTCTAGTGAAAAGATTTCCTTCCATTCTTAATCATCTTTCTGCCTTCCTACAATAACTCATTTCAAATTAAATTAATGATTTTATGAACAAAGCCTGAACATCAAACACACATAAAAACCTACCTATAGTTACAAAAATAACCTGTACGCTCCCCCTTCCCAATCAGAATGGCTCCCTGTTAGCTTTTTACCCTCTTACACATTAAACACTCACATTTAGTTTAAAATGCCTTATTGCCTAATACTAAGTGTATTTTGTCTTTTTCATTTGTTTCTTGACACCAACACTAATGAACTGTCACAGAAACAGTTTTCGGAACCACAGTGGTAAGCAATCAGAAATCATAAACACAATATTGTCTCTAGTAATTTCAGCTATAACTTTCAACATTCATACCCAGACCAACCAGATGAAATATGTTGCTTCAGGTCAGTTGTGATGGATCCCTCAGAAATATCAACATTATTGCTTTTATTTTATTATGTACCACACTTCATAACTGTACACTACAGAGTACAATAAAAACTCCACTACACGACTTGAGTACTTATTAAACAGGTCAGAAGTTACTGTAACAAATAACGTATTCTACTCAGGGTGCATCAATAACATTTCTTGTTGCCCAGATAAGAAAAATTTTTAAAGAAATACAAAAAATAAGGGTACCAAAGGAGAAACGCCAAACAATTTGATTTCTTTGATATATCTGATTTTCCTTTTCAGCTTTCCTTTATAGGTATACAATTATCCATGTGTTTAAATGCAAGCACATGCTCAACAACTCTTAATCAACCAATTAAAAATGGAAATCAGTAAAGAAGAACGGAAGGTGGCTAAATAAGAGTATAATGAAACACTACACCACCATTTGTGAGCTTCCAGGAAAAAATGGTTTTCCACAGCCCCAGACACGCCTGAAGGTGAGAAACCACATATAAAAGTTGTGCCTATTTTCTTAAGACTGTCAATTTAAGTGAAGCCATTAACAAAGGGGTTGCCAAATTCAAATGATACTGAAATATCCACCAGGGACTAGCTTTTCAGGATAGGTGGTATGCTGTAGATGGCAGATGCTTCTAGAAATGAAATCAGCTGAGTTTGAAGCTGACCACTGCAATAACAAAAATGGGGGACAAATGAGAGGGAAAAAAAAAAAAAAAGCTCATGGCATTTAAGATATCCTGGGAAATTCATACTGTGAGTAGACAGTGGAAATGAATTATTTAAAGTCAGGAACACATTTATGGAGAACTGGGTGCCACACAGTTTATATCCGTCATTATTTCTATTACCTGAAGTAAAGGAAGAATGGAAGAGAGGTGCAGAAAGGCCCCGCCG
>PVKE010011862.1:0-7500 GCA_004027555.1 Craseonycteris thonglongyai | reverse complement strand
GTGAGGTTTTGAATATCCTCCTTAGGCAATAAGCAACAACAAAGCTCCGATATTTTTAGCATAATAAAGTACATGTTTTCAAATTAATAATTTATATTGGAATAAAATTCTTATATAGCATATCCTATTTCACAGACTAGAATAAACAAGAAAATCTTAGGAAAAACCTAGACAGAATGCTTTGCAAATGTTTTGTACTAAAACTAGAGCCCAAATTCTTTTGCATCAGTACACTTAAAACAAGTCACTAATGTGTTTGGTTTTTAAGTCATATTTACATATACTATAATAGCAGCCTAAGTTTCTGTGATGATATACGATATATTTTTTAAAACAGATAACTAAGATTTCTAAACACAATAAATCAAAAACAATACTGATTGAGGAACAAAATCTAAGTAGGACTACTTCTCTAATCTAGACAATGTTAATACAGGGTTTAGGCAGTCTATGTTCAATATAATTAACAGAGCCGAGTATTGGACAGTCACTTCTGGACACAGGAAAAGGGTGGAATCAGAGAGAAACAGGTGGAAGACGTCAAAGGCAATGGTCATGTCCTATGCCTCACGCTACATGGGACTTTCATGGGTAATGGAATGAAACATATTCAATACGTACACAGAAAATACATATTATATATAAAATATGTACAGTATCAGAAATAATATATAGATATGTAGGCATATATAGTGTATGCATATGATTGTTATAAAAATAAAATAAATTGAGGAAAACAAAATCTGAATAAAAATTTTTAATAGAGAGATTATTTTTCAAAATTTTCATGGGAAAATTAACATATTACTATGCAATAATAGGTAAAACTGAGCAATGGCCGCTGGTCTCATAAGCTAATATTTATAGGTATTATAGATTTCGAAACCATGAAAATTTTTAAAAAATCATGTTTCTCATAAAATTATCAGTATTTGCTATAGGAAAACTACAAACTTCATAAAGAATTCATCTCCATATAGGCAGCTCATCATATGCTAATTAGCAGAAAAGTTTCTCAGTGAAAACACCGTAATCAAAGAATTTTAATACCACATAATCTTAAAAATTATCTACTCCAACACATTTAGATTTTACAATTGACAAAAGAGAACGAAGGGCTGTCGTGCCTTTAAAGGGCTAGACGGAGGTGACAGCTGGCTGTCTGCCCCTTCGGGTCAGGCTCTTTCAGCACCATGCTGCCTCCTACAGCCCCTATACCAGGAGGGGTGCACCGGTGGCTCAGCACAAGGGACCCCTGAGGTTGCCCCAGGACAGGAGCCACACAGACGGAGGTGGCTGAGTGCACTCACTCACCCACCAAACATTTGTAGACCGTCAAATATGGGACAGTTAATAGTAAGAGGTTTGGAAATTAAATAATGAATAAAATCTGCCATGAAGCCTCTTGAAATTGTCCAACGTTTCTGACTGACATCCACATTCATTCCTTACCAAGATCTGTGGGGACTGAGATGATCCAGGCCCTGCTCTACCACTTACCTCCCATTCACCCTGCATCACCCCCACGTGCCTTCCTACTGGTCATCAAACTTGGAGTGTTTGCATCCTTAATTTTTTGATGGACCAGATGGCTGGATGGATATCAGCACAGACAAGTAAGCCACCAGTGACGACATGCTGGGTAAGCAGAAGGACAAGAGTATGTGCGGCTTTGAGAACTGGAAGGAACAAGAGTGCTGCTCACTCTTGGACATGGAGGAGACATGAGTCACACTTACAGTCACACGAAGGTTCTTCAAAACTTATGAAATAAAACCTGTTCAATGAACATGAAAAAGCACAGCAAAGTCTAATCATGCTGAGATCCCTCTGGCCCCCATCTCAAGATGTCTGGTCATTCAGACACATCAGTTCAGAGCAGCAGGATCTGTTTTTAGTGGTAAAATATTAGACTCACTTGTAATTGGATGCATAAAAATAAAATCCCCTCCTAAGCACCCTGGTTCAGTGAACAAAAGCTCTTTCATCTGTTAATTGGAAAACAGAAAGTGTTCCATGATTTACTCTATACAACACAAACGCCATAAAAGTATGCTCAGAAATCACAGTATTTATAAATTGTCACAAAGACAATAGCTAGCAAGCTAGGAGCATTAACTGCAAACTCTGACAATTCAGATATGATAAAAGTCATTCCAACCTAGTGGACAAAACATGTGCAAGCGTTTAATGCATTCCTTTCCTTTCCTAAGGACAAAATGGACCTCCCCCTTAGCAAGACACATACCAGCCAGTACTATCAATACTGGGAGGCTAGCCACAACCTTCTGCCCCCTTTGGAAATCACCATTTGGATTAAATTGTGGTATTAATAAATCTGACTAATCCATTAAGCTATAAGTTAACCATGAAATGGTTATACAAGAAACAGAAATCTTATACATAATGCAAGATTCAGAACGTTTTAATGAATGCATTTCAGATGTGAAATAATCCTGTCCCCACATAAGTCGGTTACTACACCACAAGACCTTAAAAAGGTTACTTGCAACTGATTTGTTGGAAGGTCCTGAGTATGCCTTGTAATCCATTCTGCAAAATTGCTATCCTAGCTACCACATTATACTCTGTAATTCAGACAAGTGTGCAAGCCAAGTTTACTTGTTTCTTTGTCCTTCTCTGTTGAATATGAACTTGACAGGGATATGGGATAGCTCAGAGGTTGAGTGCTTGCCTTGTAATTGCAAGGTTCGGGGTTAAATTCCCAGCCCTGGCCTGTGCAAACCCATATGCTGAACTACAGCGCACTGGTAACCGCTGGGATGGCTTGGAAGGTTCCTGCCTCCCACGCGGGAGGCCCCCAGTTCAGTTCCCACCCCACGTGGCCCCACAGCCACCTGTAGGGAATGAAACCATGTCACAACTAATGACGTACAGCTATGGAGACTGCTCAGGGCTCTACCCCTTCTCTCTTTCTCTCTCTCTCTCTCTCTCCCCTCTAAAACAATCAAGGAAAAAAAAAAAAGAATTTGACAGATTTCATACTGTGAGAATGTAAAAAAAAAAAAAGAAATGTCTTATTTACCTATTATTTCTCAAACTCTACATTAGTCAGTCTCACTAAATTACAGAGACTGAATTACAAATATACATAATTTACATAAATTTTAAAAATATTCTTCATTCTAACACTTGCAGAGTTTACTACAAATTTAACTCAAGAAAGTTAAAATTATCTTTGTTTGGTACATCTAGTTGACAACATTAAAAAACAACTATATATAATATACCCTCCACTCAAAAGTTATATATATTTCTTATACCTGTTAAATTCAAGGCTAAACATTTCTAAAACTACTGTAAAATAACAATAAAACCCACAACAAACATATGAGTGAGTGGAGGTAAGTACACTGGTATGAACACAGAGCTTTTATGTGCTCAGAAAGTGCTATTTTCCCCTATTTTCTGACACCGTGGGTCCCTGTGCGCTCCCAGGGTGACAGGCGGGGACTGTGCTCTGTGCACGTTGCAACGTGGTGACACCCGTCTGCGGCGCATGCGCGCTGGCGTGTTCCAGTCACCTTGTGGACTAACACAGTGGCATGTTCCCTCCTTGATAGACTGCTAGGAATTCGGTTCAGACCGCTCTGGTGTTTCTGACAACCTGTACCAGCCAAATATTTCAGCAAAAGTTCCAAATTAATGCTGAGAGCATTTTATAACGTTTTGTGCTGTGTTGTTCACTCTTGCTGATTGTGTCCTAAATAATAAACTGTGGCCTCCGGCGATTTTTCTCGGAATGTTTATGATGAGAACTCATTCATCTAAATCTGCTGGCCAGTGAAATAAAATAAATCAAGAATTTCCCAAATATAACAATATTTGTGCTCAGTAGATAATTGATGACCACAGCTGCACTAATTAAAACCCATCTGAGTTTCATTAATCTTGGTCACCAGGACCAATTGCCATGCACCACACCTTGTGCAAAGCCTTGTGCCCTTGCGTGTGGGTCACACTCAGGTGGGCCGTGCTCCTAAACTTCTGATGACAATGTGAAAGATACCATTTTAGTGTGTATGAGAAGCACACCCGCACAGCTATGCAGCCATGTAGGATGCATCTCTACTTGTCAGACTCTCAATCGTGAGAAGAATGCAATGACAATTTTTATATCAGGTAACACTTCTATTATAAAATATAGTTTCTGCTTAGAAAAAAGTAAGAAATGTGTCAATAACTATGGTTTAAATAGATATCTACAGCAATAGCAAGACGGCATGATAATGATCCAAGTGCCTGATACTTGGATGAAGTACAATCTCTCCCAGGGACATCTGTATAATCGACATTTGAGAAAAGACAGCATTTGAATAGTCAGTTCTATGAAGGTATCATTGGCATAAACTGAGTTTGTAATAATCCTAAAATCTAGTTAATGTAAATTTCAAAGTGTAGCATACAAGAGGAACCACAGTTTTTCTTGTAAACCAAAGAACATCACAAGTAACGGCTGGCAGACACAGGGAGTCCTTACCATGGGAATTGCTTTCACTGACCTCTAAATCACTATCAGAAGTGCAGGCTGAATTCTACCACTCATTCGTTCAAGAAATATCTATCGAGGCCTCCAAGTGCCTAATGTGGTTTCAGACACTGTCTAACACAGGCACCAGTGACAGAGCAATGCACAGAGTACACCAAGTCTCTGCGCTCGGCCGCTGGTGTTCTAAGTGGGTCGACGAAAGAGCAAGTGAAGAGCAACGTACTATGCCGGGTGGTGGCCAGTGCGCCCCAGAGGCGTCAAGCAGCCCGGGAAATGGGATGGTGGGGTGCCATTCTAACTCAAGTGCACAGGGTAGACCTTGCTGACAGACGGCTCAAAGAACAACAGGCATCAGCCTTTGTTTGGCTAGAAACCAGGGAAGAATGTGTGAATGAGGATCAGTCACATCAATACATTTAACAAAACGGCATTTCCACATTAGACCCACGCACCAGGTCCATCTACCGCAGTGGGGGTTACAGGCACTGGGACGTTGCCGAGTGGGGCGAAGAAAGGGGGTGGAGGGGACTTGGCCAGCAGAGCAGTGAATGGAAGCGGCATCCGGACACCGCTGGCTATACACTGGCGTGTCGGAAGTAACCAGCCCACAGAGCCCGGAAAAAGAAATCAAAGGAAGGAGGGAAATGGCTAACAATGAAATCTGTCCTTCAAAGGTGAGATCAGGGTTTGTTTTTTTTTAATCTTGATAAGCTTTGACAAAACATTTTAAAGGCATAAAATGAATTTGCACCTTTATGTAGAAGTAGCAAAAATGCTACATACTTGTGTTCACTTAAAAAAAAAAATCTCACTATAAAGTTCTTCCAATAAGAAACAATGTACATTTCTCCTAAATACCTATTCTACAGCTTCAGCTATAAATGTGGCTATACTTTTTGCTGCCATTTTAATGTATTCTTTGATGCGTAAAAGGTTTTCTTCTATAAGGGACGAAAATTACTTACTTATTTAAAACATACATGGGATGTTGGGATATAGGTTGAGCGCTGGTCTTGCAACCACGAGGTCCAGTGATCGAATGGCCTGTGCAAACCCATATGCTGAACTGTGGTGCAACTGGTAACTGCCGAGCCCCGCGGTGAAGGTGCTGGCCTCCCCCGGGGGAGGCCCCCACTTCAGTTCCTGCCCTGCGCGGCCCCACATCCGCCTGTGTGGAATAAAACTATCACAACTAATGATGTACAGCTACGGGGACTGCCCGGGGCCCTCCCCCTTCTCTCTCTCTCTCTTTTGCTCACTCCTCCCCCTTCTCAAGCAATAAAAGAAATCTTAAAAAAAATGCCATGAACAGTAAAAGTAAAATCTGTTTTAATTGTTAGTCCATGTTACATGCACTAAATGGAAGCCAGACGTCACACCGCCACAATCTCAAGACGCAACCGCTGGTGGCAGGCTTGTTCAGAAGCAGGTTG
Source organism: Craseonycteris thonglongyai (assembly GCA_004027555.1). Taxonomy (NCBI): domain Eukaryota; kingdom Metazoa; phylum Chordata; class Mammalia; order Chiroptera; family Craseonycteridae; genus Craseonycteris; species Craseonycteris thonglongyai. The sequence continues at coordinate 1,557 of PVKE010011862.1, read as the reverse complement.
GTTCTCCTCTTCTCTTTGGAGATCAGCATTCAGTTCCCTGAGACAACACACTAAGATTTCAGGGCTACTCGGCGTCCCCTGCTCAGGACCGCCCACAGCACCTGGGAAGTGCGCTGTCCACCGCGGTGCCCAGGAGCATTTAGGGACTGCTGAGGACGTCACTGAGGGGGGACGGTCCTGAGGACCACGGTCCCTGTGCTGTCTGCTGCCCTCCCTCCTGCAGAGGGGGCATGCGACCACTCCCCACCCCCCACACCTGTCACCCCATCACTCCCACCCAGGACACACACGCGTTCTCACTCAGAGCTGACACTCCAGAGACTTCCCGACGGCCTTGTTTACTCCTCAGAATGTCTACATAAGGTAGACACTTAGAGATGAGCGCTATGATCAGAAAAGCAAAGTAACCTGCCCGAAGTCACATGTGACTGCAAACCCATGTTTTGCTCCTTAGTGTGTGACACAGAATTTTCTAACTAGAATACACTGTGTGAGTCTCTGAAGGCCACCCAATATTTAGGCATGTATTACCAAAACGAAGGCCCAGTGTAGTGAAGAGAACTGTCAAGGTGACACAGCTTATGAACAGCAAACGTGGAAACAGAATCAGGCCCTCGAAACTCCAGTCTGAGACCCTCCCACCCCGGCAGTCTGGAACTCAGGGAGAGAAAAACAGCTGCGTCAGCCTATTAGCGACTCTTGTGGATGTCTTCTTAGAGATCACAGCTGTATAACGTGGAGATAGAGTAGAAAAATATAAACTACTTTACCAAAATTATACTTCCTTATTTTGTCTACTTTCAATTTTCTAGCTTCCACAAAAAACTGAAGCAGCAGACTCAATGTTCATTGAAACCATTAATTCAACAGTAGAATCTGAGCAACTGTTAATAAAGCTGAGTCACCTTCCTGTCGTTTTCTTTCTTACAAATCAGATTTTATTCCTGCAACAACTTCTAATCATTGCTAAAATTTTATTGTTTCCACTTCCTTCAAAGAATTGCAAAGCTTGCTAATCACCACTTGTGAAAGCCTGTGCTGTCTTCACTTCAACCACTACTGTACGTCCTTACACTTCAGAATGGAGTCACTGCGCACCACGGCAGTGCACCGGTCAGCACTCGCTCGCATTCTGTGAGTCGGGTTACTAGGAAGCATCTTCCCGCGTTTCCGACACGTGTCAATGAAACAGCTAAGTCTAGAAAACAGCTTGCATCGCTAAAAACTGATATATGAATTCATGTTTGTCACACTAATTTATACAAAATTTCAGGTAAATGTTGCCTCAAGAGAAATGAATGTACAAGCAGAAAAAGACATAGCACCTCTCAATTGAAGATTCTCATCAAAAGTGTAGCTGATGGGAAAAGCCGGGACGGCTCAGCGGGTTGAGCGCTCGCTTTGAGGCCACGAGGACCGAGGATCGAATCCCGGCTCCGGCCCAGGCAGGACCCACATGCTGAACTGGGGAGTTCCCACAGTTCGGTTCTCTAGCTGTCTCTGTCTCTGTCTCTCTCTCTATCTGTCAAAAGTAAAATAGAAATAAATATGCACTGA
>PVKE010011861.1:0-39393 GCA_004027555.1 Craseonycteris thonglongyai | reverse complement strand
AAAAATAAAATAATAAATAAATAAATAAACAAACAAACAAATAAATAAAAAAAGAACAAAACATCCTCCCTGGCTGTGCAACGTATCTGATGGTCACAGAGTTTGTTACCAGCAGAACCAGGATTAGAAGTTGTGACCTCTGCCTTTTCTCACACCCTCATTCTCCCAAGGTGGATACTTTTTGCAAAGCAGCCAAACGGACACATCAAAAGGAGCCTTCCTGTGAGGTTAGCTGTAAGCGCACGTAACGGTTGGATGGAGAGAGCTGAGAGAAAGTGAGTCATGCGTGGGCAATCTATGAGCATGCTCCTTACTTAGAGCTGCTGATTCTCCTTACTTCAAAACTTACAGACTCGGACTCCTGCTCTAACACTGAAAGCTCCTGATCTTTCATTCAAATTGTAGGCATTTCAAGTTGTGGTGCCTAAGTCCCTTTTCCAACAATATAACTTCAATGAGCCAATAATTGCAATGGCTTGCCCAGGGAGAAGTGGTTTAGGGCCCTTTTTGCAATCCAGGGATCTAACCCTGGGGGAGGTTTCCAAGGTGGGGGACCTCTCAGCTGTTGATTTACTGAGATCCCACGGTCTCCTACAACCATGTGGAATTCTGGGCGCCACCAACTGAAAAGCCCCTCCTTTTGATTATCAGTCACATTGGGTATCTTTTATTTTCTCCTATGGATTCTGGACCTCCCAACTAGGCCTTGATATTCCAGGAAGGGGAAACAGGCCCTCCGAACATAAGCCACATGGGGGACTTCAGGACCAAGTGCTTAGCCATGTTTCCAACATAGTAGGGGCTCAATAAACCCTGATTACTTTTCTTCCTTCCTCCTCAAATGAATTTAAAAAACCACTTACGTCATCTTAGGGGTAGCAACAGACTAAAGAGAAATAAACTTTTTCAAGGAATAGCAACTTGGAATTTTCTTGAAAACAATAAAATGAAGTGTGTGTATATTAAATGATTCATTTAGAGTTGCTACTGCTTGCTTGCAAATTACATTGTAACATTCTAAGTAAAATTCTCCTTACAGCCAGCACTTACCTAAAAGAAGGTATGCACACAAAGCTCTCTGGAGTTAACGGGTAAAACGATGGATTTATGTTTCTTTTTTAATTCTAAAAAATATAGTGAGAATACTACAAGAACACCCCCTACTTTCCCTAGGAAGCATACATACCAAGACTTTTTATTACTACTACCCTACACAAAAATTGCATTCATACTTTCCTAATAAAATTTCTCTTCAAGTTCTCTTTTTGTTGTGAACTTCAGTTATTGCCTTCACACTGGCTATCCATAACCACACACATCTTTCAAAAGCTAATTGAAGCATAGAGAAGTTAACATGATTTATTCAAGGTCAAATCTCAAGTCTGTGGAAATGTCATAAATATAGCCTCTCTGCTGCTGAGCGTTCTGGGTGCTGGGCTATCCTCCAGGGGGAAGCTTTAACTTTTGATTGTTGTTTTCAACATTCCCTTGGGTACTTAAAATCAGCTCATGTTGACAAGGTAAGAGGACGCTTCTCACAAATTTCATTAACACTGTGCAATTTCACATTCCTGGACCTATCCCTTTGGCCAATCCGTTTTTAACATATGCCTTTAAAAGTCCCGTAAAGACTCACACACATACATGAATGGGTGAGGGTTGGCTCGCCTAAAATATACTCTATGTGTTTCCCATGAAATGTACTGTGCTCATAGTAAGCAGTTTGTGCACAAAAAACGCTCTGCTTTTAAGAGCTGCACAGTACAGCGCTAGAGCCCACTCTTAAGATAAGATCCACACGAACAGGGCCTGGGAAGGGTGGAGAGGCAGCAAAACAGCACAAATACAGAGCTGCACTGAGAAGTGGGGGCGCCAGAGATGTCATTTAAAAAAAAACAAAAAAACATTCACAAGCCTGTGCAGATTAAACAGATAACAAGAGGGTTGTTTTTGTTGTTGTTTATTTGGGGTTTTTTTTCTCTTTCTCTCTTTTCACCAAAAGGGAGGTCATTCCTCTTGCTTCAGGGCCTTAAAAAAAATAATAATAACCCAGCGTGGCCTCAGCTGGAGGTTTTGACCCCTGGTGAACGACAGCCTTGAGCCTAATTCAGTGCTGAATTAGGAGAAACCTCACGCCCGGGAGTTCTTTTATTTTACTTTGATTTCTGCTACCACACTTAAGACTAACTTAATCAAAACAAACGGGCATTTATTTTGCTGGTATCTCTCTATCATGAAAAAGCTCATGTACCATTTAATTTTTATCTAATTGTGCTGGCTGGTATTTTTTTTTTTTTTAGGTTTTTCTCCTTCCCCGTCTGCCCCCACCCCACCTACACTGGCATTCTCTGTGGTCAAAGAATCTGTTTCAGTATTAGTGTTCGATATAACAAATGTCAAGTAAACACTCTACACATTTCCTGTGCTATTTAAAGCATCCTAAGCAATTATTTGCTCTGAAGTATTAAACTGTAAATTTTCTTAGCTGGTGCCAATTCTTATAGTAATAGCTGTCACAGAAAAGTACTTAGAACACAACAATGCAGCTTTTAAATCAGCTACACTCTCAGGCTGCATTTGCCAAGGTTTTTCTAGTTCCATATTTTTACAGCATGTTTTTGAGACAATGTATAAATCTGTAACAAAGTATCATATATAGCTCTTTTTTTCATATTTAATGCGTATTAATGGACACATTGGTATCTTTCAATATAGATTTTTCTCTAAGCAAAAGGCTAAGAGATAAAAGATATTACAGACACATACTCACATTTCAACCTCATTACTAAAATTATTACAGGCCAAAACATGATCTTTGAAAATATCACTACATCTGATAAAGCTCCAAATTATATAGTTGGTTCATAAAAGCATCCCCTTAACACTAATCCTATAAAGGACACATACTACATACATACAAACCATGCAGCACTAGAAAAATATTATTAAAATACATACATATGTCGGTATGTATGGGCAAATGACTACCTATAGATATATGCATATGCCTTTGTAAGCACTTTTATGTTTAGCTAGATGTATTTCTTTTTTAAACTTTTAAAATTCATTACATACTTTGTAATTGCATGTGAGTCACTAAAAAGTAACAGTTTTAAATCCTTAATAGCTAAGGTTGCATTAAATTGCCACCTTTTCCTACAGAATTGTATGGTCCTTGGGAAAAATTGTCATGGGATAGAGTACAATTTACAAACAAAAACAAACAAACAAACAAACAACAACAAAAAAAACCTCCTCGAATTTTTAAATGTAGTTCACGATAAGAATATATTTCCCAGCTGATGAAAGACTTCCATATATTCTTCCCATCAGGCCAGAACCCATTTTGATTTTTCCACACTGTCTCAGGTATTCCTAATGGCTGAAGGATGGGCATTAAGGTACAACAGGTTCTATTATCTTCACATGTTCCAAGCAGTGGTTTTTAGTGTGATATGAAGTGCCCTCACACTCATCACCAAAAATGCATCACTATTTGAAGAGTCACGTTATTAAGGAACCATATGTCTAGATCACTAATATTTGTTTATTATAACCTGACAAGCTTTTGAGAGATCTGTCAGCACATTCATAGTAAATGACCCCCTTTGGGAGGGAGGGGGTCCCTCCAACAGCAGCCTTGTTCGGAAGAAGACTGAACACTGAACTGTGATCTCATCAAGAATTCCCAGCGTTAGTCATGGCCCTGGGGCCCACACATCACAACAGAGAACACTGTCCCCAACCTTTTTGTGCAGGTCTGACTCAGTTCCTCTTTCTGCTCCAAGATGGCAAGAAAAAAAAAGGCGGGGGGAAGAAGTAGGAGAGATGACCAAGCAGAGAGGAGAGGCGAGAAAGAGGAAGGAAAACAAAATCATCATCTGGACGGGGTACATGTTCATGAAAAATATTTTAAAACATCCTTAATCTTGGGTGGTTCCTTCGGAGGTGAAAAGAAAAGTGACAAAATGAGAGAAGACCCTTTTGAGAGGACATCAAATTCGTGATAAGTGCTCCCAAAACCCGATTCTTTAGGACACACCTTAGTGTTGTGGCTATGCTTTTGTATATACTCAATATATATGGAAACAATTCTGCAAGAACCACAATGGCATGGGTGGTAAGCAATAAACCACACTTGTCCATGGGCCGCATGCGGCCCAGGATGGCTTTAAATGTGGCCCAACACGAATTTGTAAAACTTTCTTAAAACACTATGAGATGATTTTGCAACCTTTCTTTTTTTTTTTTTAAGCTCACCCATTGTTGTTAGTGTGAGTGTATTTTATGTGTGGCCCAAGATAATTCTTCTTCCAATGTGGCCCAGGGAAGCCCAAAGGTTGGACAGCCCTTCAATAAACTACACTTAGTTAACAGAGGAGGGTCTGAAGTTAAAATGCTTTGAGTTGAATCCCAGTCCTAACATACCACATACTAGTTCTGTGACCTTGGGCAAGCTACTAACCCAGTTACCTGTAAAGTAAAGATAATAACGACCTAGCTAGTTTTACTGTGAGGATTAAGTGATTAGCATAGTGACTGACACATCCTAAACCCTCAATATGCCAGCCAGCTACCGTTATTAAAAGAGTAGGTTCTCTGCACAGTGAGCTTTCTTTAGTGTGTACACTGTTCCTTATATATATCTATATGTGTATATATTTATCATGAATCTGATAAATATTTGCTAACTGAATGATTCCTGGAGTAAAGGTATCAACAATGAAATGCAGTTGTTGTTGTTTTTAACTGAAATTCCCCATGCTGCGGTCCAGAAGACACCTAAATGAATGAAACAAATTTAACCATCCCACAAAAAAAGTGTGAAGAACATGAGTATCCAGGACCCTTGCAGTGATTCTAATTAATAATAGCAATTTTAGCTAGTCTCTTAAGAAGAAGACCCAGCCAGCATGAACTTTAAAGTTTAAAGACATCTACCATTCACTGTCATACGTCTTCAAGGTTCACACAATATGTTCAATCCTTATATTTTACACTGAGAATAACAAGTAGTCAAATCCACTCCCATCTTTTTAAAAGCTATTCACTCCCCCAAGTAGTACTGAAAAGGAAAACAAAGATTAATTTGTTGAAGGCACTGACTACAATTTACCCAACTTTATCATTCCCTCCTAGATAGTGCCTTGAAGGTACAAGGCTTACAAGAAGTGAACAAAATTAAATTGAATGTAAAATGAGCAGGCTGGAGAAAAAAATGTGTACAGTCCCTTAAGCATCATGAATGACAATCTGTCTACATGATCAGACTACCATTGACTATATTTGATCTCCATAGCTAAATTCGAGGGCTCACAGCTATGTTAACGATAAAATTTATTAAAGATATTCCTTCTTCCTTGATTTCAATTAATGCGAATAAGGTCAGTCCACGGCTCTTAATTTCAGTGTTTAATTCCATTATCCTAGCAGTAAGAATATGCCTAAACTCTTAATTTTCTAGTAGCATAAAGAAACTGGAGAATGTCAAAAGTATATATCTTTCCAAGCCAAAGAAATACAATTTTGATTTTTTTTAATCTTCTATTAACTCCTGATCTCCCTTTGTTTATTGAGCATTCATTGTTATTTACACAATTTCTTTCTCCTGGGAGAAAGAAAAGCAACCTAAAAATAAGAGTTTTCCACAGATAAAAGAAGACAGTTGTGATAGAAAAATACCAGAGGGAAATAATCTCTGTATTATATAGCAATTAAAATCTTATAATCAAAAAGTATACTTTTAAAGTCGTATCACAGATGTAGAGCTGGCCAAAACTGAACATATTTGATGAGCTACGGATCACTGTAAGACCAAGTGAAAATCCACGTTGAAAGATTAAATTTCTCTCAATATCAGTTACTCACAGGATTGTGCCTAGGTTCTAAAGTGTTTTTGAGTTTGATGTACATTCCAGGCCTAAACACCCCCTCCAGAGAGCAGAAACTGCTAATGCTGAATTGAAACAGATTCATCAGAAGTTCACGTATCTAGGAACATATCCTAAAAGTTATCCACAAGTTATTTGTAAGTAGGCCATCAAAAGGCATCAAAATTCCAAAGTCAAAACGTGATGCTCTTTAATTTTCTGAGGTACATGCTAAGAAGACTTTCATTAAAGAGAAAAGCAAAAGCAAACGCATTCCTCCTTCACAGAAACTGATAAAGAGTGTATGCACAAAACACCTGGATTTGCTTTCCTGTTTCCTTGCCAGTGACTTTTTTTTAATATGAGATTAGCTAACAGGCAAACAAGCCTTCAGAGCAATGAATTACACACAGTCCCCCAGATACACCCTCACACAAAAGAGAGCAAAGCTGATGCTATTTAAATATCATGAAATATTTTCCTAACCAGGCACAGATGGAAGTACAGACTTCTCTGCCAACCGCCTGGTTCAGAAACTTTGCTCTATTTTTAATTATTTGGTTCAGAGGATCCATTTGTGATTAACTTCTGTACTGGATAGCAAAGCAAGTAAAGGCCTGACCCACAGCAAAGAATACGGAGAGAAGCTTAATTGTTTTTTAAAGAGCTAGTATGATATTGTAAACCACCTGTAGGTTCAACTCATTTGTCAAAGACCTATTGATGGGTGAATGAGTTGGAAGTTGTAGAGTGTATCAAGAGAAACAGAGGAATCCAGGAGATCTTTGGGAAGTAAGACCAAAATGAAGTTCTTAATGACAAATAATTTTTCATTTTGAGAAATGGCAATAGAATGAGAAATGGAGAAGAAGAAATTAACAGTGTTGTAAGGACTAAACTTATGAGCACCACTAGTTTCAGTTTTGACTAGGATCCGTGGGTGAATGGAATGCCAAAGTGTTCAACACAGGAAATGGACTCAGATGTGAAAAGTTGGTCAGGAAACTCAAACCATAGAATGCAGAATTACACACCAGAACTGCTGCACAAGATCACAGAAGAGAAGTAGAAAGAGAAACAGAATCACAGAAGAGGAGCAGAAAGAGGAACAAAGCAGTAAGACAGAGAAGATGGTCAAGGTAAGAATGAACAGGTTGGAATAGTCTTGTATTTTTAAAAGCTGTGTCTTTAAAAAAAACCAAAATGGAACAAAACACTGTGTTCAAATAGACACAATAAACCCAAGTAGCAAATTAGGATCAACACAGAAAGAAAATCAAACATAGGACATCCAGTTAAAAACCTTGAAGGAAGAATAGAGCTAAAACCTAGCAGAACAAGCACCTAATTTCTCCTTGAGAAAAGTAGAAGTGGGGCATAAAAACAGAACACCCTTTGCATGGGGGTCTTAATTCCAAAGTTCAGTTTCTTAAACCACTAATATTGGCTACTAGGTTTTGACCGGGTTGATTGTCATGGCAAGACCCTTAGCAAGGCACATCTGTATTTGTGGGCAATTATGACATTTTAATAATTGGAAGCAATTCCGGGAGCCAGCCTGGGGAAGATAAAAGGTGATCTGTTCCAGAAAGTTGAGTCCTGTTATACTAAGGTGATCAGACGTCCCGCTTTTGGCGGGACAGTCTCGATTTTTAACAATTTGTCCCGCGTCCCAGGGCATTTTAAAAAAGTCCTGATTTTTGGAAAGAATGCAGGACAAGCTAGGAACGGCGGGAGATAGACCCAATTTTTAATCAAGAACCCCCTCCCCCCCGGTCAATGGTGTCCCGCTTTACCAATGTTAAAATCTGGTCACCCTATATTATACAGATTCATATCCTCCTTCTTTACTATGAAAATAGGTGAACTATACAAGGGCTGTCTGAAAGAACCCAGCCATTGTCAACGTAACGAGAAGAGTTACCTGGCTGGATACTTCCCTGACAGCCCTCGTATGTATAGGTACGTATGTTTGCAAAAGACTAGAATTTAAAAAAAGAATTTTTTTTTTTAATGCACATCTATGACTGAATTATAGTTGCAGCTTCATAATACCAACCTAGGATTCTTACTATGGGCAACAATAGGCCATGGCTTAGGTCCGTTTTTATCCCATTTAGAAATGCTTCTATTTGCTATTACAATCGCCACTGTGATGGGATGGGATGGGATGGGATTTTACCTGTGTCTTTGTCCATAAAGCAACCCTATAAGAGATGTAAACACGAATTCAATTTTCTTTAAGTCAAGGAAAGCGAAAATATGGTTGTCAGAACAAGAACTGCTTTCTGTGGGATATTCTCATTAAATGAAAGCTATTCAACTTGAATCAATTGCTGTATCCATTCTCCAATACACAACAGATTTCTACTTCAGAAAAATTTTGACAAGAGAACAAAATGTTACTGAAATGTCTCTTCCATTCCTTTTGTCCTACATAACGTTCCAGGGGCTGCACTCCCAACAAGGGGTATATATTTGTCAGCTTCTGTTTGCACTTGTTCTATTCTGGTTTGTCTTTGTTGCCAATTTTCAGTTTTGACCCTTTCCTGACAAAAATTAATATACACCTTTTGGTTGTATTACAACTTGTAATAAAAAAAAAATGAACATTTTTAATCTGTACCATCGTTAAGCACCTGTAATTTTTTAGAATAAGCCCTGCTATTGAAATCAGCGATAGAACTTTTTTTTTTTATTTCTAGTTATGTAAACACTAGAAATGCAGGGAGGAAATTATTCCAATCCAACAATCCACACATTCCTACCCAAAAGCAATCACTTGAGTATTTAAAAGCTAGATTTGTGGCGAGAGACAGGCTAAAACTAGTTTGAACAAGTCTGAGCAAGATGAATTTATCCTCTCCTGCCTCTACGCTAGGTCATCCCAGGACTAAGCCTGTGGGCAGAAGCCAAGATGGAAAGAATGGATTGGTGCCTGTTTTCGAGCCTATCTGTGTAAAGACTCCCCAAGAGCTCACGAGGGAGGGGCTGCTCTGAAAGGGACAAAAGGTGTGTGACTGCAGGCTGATCCAGCAGAACATTCAACATTGTCCTGGCCATTTAATGACTAAGCCACAGCCAGAGCTCAAAATCAGTTGGAAACGGATTTCAGACAATGAGCTAAAACACTGGTTCTCAGGGATGATGTCCAAGAGATCTCTGACGCTGGGTGTCATCCTTTAGGGTGGCCCAGAATAAAATGGTGACGCATTATGCCTCCTGGCGAGTTCATATATACTTTGGGCAGCAAAGACACCAAGGCATGGGACTTCCAACGAAGATCTTGGGGCAAGAAGAGGTGTCCATCGGCACTCTCTGTGACCTGTTAGAGAGAAACATTCTTAGCTACTCCGTCACCAAGCAAAACTCCCCCGCCAGGCTGTCTCACCTGGACTCCTAGGAAAAAGGTGTAAAGAGATTGAGAGGGACTAGGGGATGCCTCCAGGAGAGATAGCCTTGTGGTACCCCTAATCTGCATAGAGAATGACGCAAAGCATTTCTGAAATGAACAGCAGGGCCATCAGCCACCAAGTGACGTCTGAGAGGAAAGAAAAGGCTTCATAACCATTATTATCCATGCTGCTGGCATCAAGAGATGAACGGTGTTCTTCCTAAGAGATTAACGGTTAGATGTCACAGGACAGGAGGTACTCGCCATGGAAGTCACTCTGTGCCCTGCACGAGCTCTCTCCAGCCTCTGTATCTGATTCACAGGCAGCTGGCTGAGCTTCCTCTACCCTCTTCTGTAACATCCAACAGAAAAACAGTGGGGGGGAAGCCAGGATGGCTCAGCGGAGTGAGCGTTGGCTTTGCAGCCCTGGGGCCAAGGATCAAATCCCATCCCCTGCCCAGGAGGACCCATGTGCTGAACTGGGGTGCGCTTCCCATGTAGGAGGCCCCCAGCCCAGTTCCTGCCCTGCACGGCCCTGTGTGGAACAAAAACTGATTAAACACACCTATGGAGATTGCTCTGGGCCCTGCCCATTCTCTCTGTCTCTGTCAAAAACAATAAAGTAAATCTTAAAAAAAAGAAAAAGAAAAGAAAGACAGTAGGGACCTGCAGACGTGAGTGACCTGACCCTCATCCCTCCCCATTCACCCAGGAAAGGGCTTCTCAGAGAAGGTGGCGTCAGATTTCAAGATGTCACGTAGGAGATCAGTTTGATTTCCTGATATTTTTAGCCTTGCTGACCCTGGTGCATTAAAGCAAAGACAGCTCTGGAAGCTCCACTTCCAAGGCGCAGTGGCTGCAACAGAAAAACATTTCGTGCCTATCCCTCAAATTTAGGCTGAGGCACTACACATACGCCTGCCATCTCGACACATAATGAAAAGCTTCAAGGGGCGATGGATGATGCATGTCTTCACCTTTCCCATGCCACCTCAGAATGGCTACAGTGGGCCAACGCCATTAGGCAAAGCGATGTGTTTTCGGTCTACACATTCAGAGACGCAACAAAATAATTCCTGGGGGGTCTTGGCTGCACAAGGCGATAGAGGGAGCTGATGAGGTCAGAAAGTCAGGGTTCCAGCACAAGCCATATGTGGCCACGCCACCAGCACCTCCAACCTTCTAGGTTCTAGAAAATGAGAAGGATGTTCTCTGCTCAGGGAGTCATGATTGTCCAATCGACACGGTGGAAACAATTCGCCCACAGCACTCTGTATTCTGTGATGTGCAATTCATCAGCTGGCACAGACCCATGACACACCAGCCCCTATGCCTGGTCTAAGGACGGTGATTTTCAAGGCTGTATTTACTAAATCAGAGGACCCAAGGGAAAAGGATAGTTTTGACAAGTCCTGCAAGAGAGGCAGGAAAATGTAGGACTTTCCTCCCAGCGAAGTATTTGAAGACCCTGCGCACTTAAAAGGGGAAACTTAAAAAAGTACTTTTTTTTTTTTAAAGAAATCATTTCCTTAGACTTCATGTCAAAGGGTAAACAGGGCACCATTGAGAGGGAGAAACTCTGAGGTGAGTCGGGTCACCGAAGGTTCTCTGCACAGCAGCAAAGCAAACAGCTCACGTTTGTGCATTTCCATAGGTTAGCAACCCTCTCTCTCTCCAGGACTCAACGATGATCTGAACTGCGACTTCTAGAGTTTTGTTTGGAAATGACTCATGTACTACTGGTACCACCCATGTTTCAAGGTCACATCCAGAAATATTTTTCCTCCTGTACCAGTGCTTCTTCGTAGGCACGTTGGCCTGTTCTAATCGCTAGGATGACTGAAACGGATCTAAAGCTTGCCGGGAGGGGATACAATAAAAGTTGTCTCCTCTCCTGTTGCATCTGTTTACACAGATGGTTAAAATAGTGCTTGTTCATGAGATGAAACTGAGATGGAGAAAACACAGAACGTGTTCCTTCTGAAGAGCAAAGAAAGGTAAACAGGCTTCCAGAGCACAGGAAAGACACAATAAAGTGTCAAAATTTGGGCTTTGATGTTATCACCACTTATTTCCCTCAAACTCGAAAGAAAGCAAGGGTTTATGGAAGGTAATTTTAAAATCAATAACCAGATTACCTTTCCTTCTGTCAATAAAATAATAAATAAAATTGCCTTATGGGCCTCGGACCACTTAGAAAATAAAAAATAAAAAACTTTTATCTTTTTTTTTTTTTAAGATTTATTTTATTGTTTGAGAGAAGGGGAGAGAGAGTAGGGGAGGGAGGAAGAGAGAGGGAGAGAGAAAGAGAGAAGAGGAAAGAGAGAGAGAAGGGGTAAGTCTCCATAGTTGTACATCATTAGTTGTGACATGGTTTCATTCCACACAGGTGGATGTGGGGCTGCACAGGGCAGGAACTGAACTGGGGGCCTCCTGCATGGGAGGCGAGAACCTTCGCATCAATCTTAGTGGTTACTAGTTGAGCTGCAGTTCAGCATCCATATGGGTTTGCACGGGCCAGGGCCAGGATTCAATCCCCAGACTTCGCAGTTGCAGGGCAAGTGCTCAACCTGCTGAGCTATCCCAGCCTCCCTAAAAAACTCCTTATCTTATAAATAGTGTCAGGTCAGGTAGCAGAGGCAGTGGCCTGAAGGTGGTCTCCCAAAATAAATACAACTTGGGTTCCTACTTCTCAGTGGTCGGGGCTGCCTTGAAAAAGGGAAGGAGTAATCAAAACAAAATTCTTCAAGTCTTCCTTGCTGCCACATGGAACTTGCCAGAAGACAGCCAAGGCAGAAAGGGCTTTGGGACACTTCCCTAGAGGGCGCTACTGCAGACAAAGGGCCCAGACCTCTGTGTCTAATGTCAGACTCCCTTCCCATACTTGTTAAAACCTCTACCAGGAGTCTAGAGTCCCTCACGTCCATGAACACAGAGGAGTGCCCTGTTCCTGAGAAAGGTAACTCCACCTACCACTCACTGGGCCACCTCTAGACAGATGCATCTGCAAGAGACAGGCGGTGGCTGGCCAGCTGGCCCGCCCCTCAAAGGGACATTCTCTTCTTCCCTCTGAATCATTCCCTTGTCCAAGTTGTGCTTTACGTCAACTTGACCAACCCTGCTCAGGACTCCAGAACCACTCTTCCAGATAAACCGATCTCCTTGGGAAAACAATCTCACTGGAAACTTTCACCTGAGTTGGAAAGCAGGTTGCAGGACTGTGTAAGGAGACAGACCAAGGCCAGGGAACAGATGTGAGGGGAGCCGTAATCTCATTGATTCATACAACGCAATAGCGGTATGTCTAAGAATCCTCATGTAGCCAACGTTCCATAGGAATTATTTCAATACGAAAGACCGTTTTAGACATTCAACACCAAGCCACTTTCTCCTGTACTGAATTTCAATAATAATAGAGTTTTGTGCGGCTATAAGTGTAGTATTATAAAATTTAAATATCACTGAGCAAATCCAGCATTCTACTCCACATGGCTTTTGTTCCAGAAACGTCATTGCTGGATCTTCCTTTATCCTTTCTTTCTCCTAAGCACAGTCCTCTGACACATTGTCATCATCTTCATCACCCCTTGTCCCGATGCACAAAGCCATTCAAACAGACCCCACAGCTTTTTGCACCACTGGGATCCACTGGGCATGGCTGGTTTCAGACATAAGAACATAATCATGCGCCATATTCAAAGATGGAACCACATCCGATCTGTAGCATAAAAATTCACACTGTAGGTCACACCCTTCCATTTACTGTAAGCCGATGGCATGCCAAATGCCAAGATCGGGGAAAAGAATTGGGGTGGGAGGCTCTGCTGTCACTGAGCTCAGAAAGGGGGTTGCAAAGTGTTGCATAAGGGCAAGAACAGGGTGTGCTAGGAGCGTGAACAAGCAGCACATAGCTGAGTCCCAGGGGTCCTCAAGAATACAAGAAAGTTAGCCTGATATGGGTGGGGGGAGTAGGGGAGTCCAAACAAGGGGAACAGCAGGACTGAAAAAGAGCTGGAAGACAGAGCAAGGCACTTCGAAGGAGGAAATGCTCTATCTAGGCTGACCATGTCCCATTTTAAACAGGACAGTACTGTTGTTTTCTGTCCCTGTTTCCAACAGAACATCTGGTCAACCTACCCAAGCCTGCTGAGCCAGGTTAAGGGTTCTGGGGTTTATCCTGAGGGCCATGAATCAGGGGAGGAGTGAAGAAAAAGGGAGATGCAAACAGCTGTGTAATATTAAGAAAACTGGGTTAGGGCTGAACAAGAGTATACCAGATACGCCATTTGGAAGAAAGAGCTCATTCCCACCCCCAAGCCCTGCTGAGCCACTTGCCCAAGTTCAGACTTTGAGACCAGACTTCCTCAAAGCTCAATACCTAGAAAACGTCTTCCAGCCTCCCACAGAAAGCGCTCTCTCGGGGAAGCAGGGTAGCAGCGTGCCTCTCTAGTCTAACACGGGTGAAGGTCAGACCCAAGGAGCCTGTGTCTCCGCAGGGTGACCAGAAGGACTACATGGAGGAAAGGGAAGAAGACTGTAACCCAGGATCCTTGGCTAACTCGACTTCGCCAGCCTAAAGCTCCAGACTGATCTCTCCAGGCCCCTATGAGACAGGCTTCCAGCATATTCTCACAGCCAGGCTTCCTCAGAAAAAAACAAGTCAGCAACAGACAGCAGAGAACCCCCAAAGTGGGCAGGGGAGGCTCAATGGCTAGGAAACTAGCCCAGAGTGGGTAAAAGGCCAGGAGGAGTGGCGAGCAGGTGGGAGGGGAAGAGGAAAGTGGGCCCCAAGCAACAGAAAGCACTTGAGTTTCAACAGGGCACAGTTCCCAAGGGGAGCAGTGGGCAGATGAGAATGAGAACTACGCTCAGTAAAGCCAAGCTGCTGGCCAGCCGGCTGCAGAATGTGAGCTGCAGTAATCTCCCGTCTCCCTTTCAGCTTAGCCCAGGGTACGATCCCAGAAGAAAAGCGAGACAGATCATCACACTAAAAGAAAATCGGACTGGGGCAATGACTGTAGCAAAGATGACTTAAAAAAAAGTAAAAAATGTGAGATGAGTAAAGATCAAGACTCCCACGTGCTAACTGCATAAGGAAAAATTAGTAAAGAAACATATGTGGAAATGTTCTATCTCTGGGAGGAAACAAAGAAATGCATACTTTAAAACCAATGGGGAAGCCGGGATGGCTCAGTGGGTTAAGTGCTCACTTTGCAGCCCCAGGGACCGAGGATCGAATCCCGGCCCCGGCCTGTGGGGACCCATGTGCTGAACTGGGGAGTGCCCCCAGTTCGGTTCTCACCAGGGTGAGACCCTGGCCCAGTTCCTGCCCTGTGCAGCCCCACGCCCACCTGTGGAATGAAACTATGTGGAAAAACCAATGATGTGCAACTATGGAGACTGTTCAGTGCCCTCCCCCTTCTCTCTGCCTCTGTATCTGTATCTGTATCTCTCTCTCTCTCTCTCTCTCTCTCTCTCTCTCTCTCTCTCTCTCTCTCTCTCTCTCTCTCTCTCTCTCTCTCTTTCTGTCTCTCTGTCAAAAACAATAAAAATAAAAAATCTTTTTTAAAACCAAGAAGCCTATTCAATTCACCAAAAAATAGTTAAGTCCCACAGTCAATCAATCAGGTTGAAATAAGACACATTCATATGCCATTAGTAACAATGTAAACTGGCACTGGCCTTTTAGAAAGCAATTCAGAGCAAGCCCCCTCTATCTTAGTAATAGCCTTCTGGTGGGATTGTATCCTACATCAATACGTGAGTGCACAAAGATACTCACCCCAGCTTTATCATAGCAAACAATCAGAAACAACTCAAAGGTACACAAACACAAAACTTACAACAACTTGATAGAATATTCTATAACCCTTGTAAATCATAACTGTGAAGTCTAGGTTGTAAATGAGGACGTTTATGCTAAAGTGGAAAAGCTAAAGAGAAAAAAAGATGTTAAATTATCAAGAACTAGGAGACAACACATAAAAGTGAACATGATGTATCGGCTAGGATTGGTGGAACCAAAGGAAACTTTTGCTTTTACTGTTTTTCTTTTATTGTTATAATGTATAGGCAACAGATGTTTAAAATGTAATAATTTTATCAATTATGTAGCAGTGAAAACCTCTCTGTGGATCACATCAACCTGAGGAAATAATGCAATGGCAAGGTCGGGGGGGGGAGGGGGGTCCAGGCCTTCCCAAGGTTCAGGGGACCATTTGGGATTCAAATCCGGTCCAGGAGGGGCTGGGAGGGGCTCCTTGTACCCAGAACACCTGCAAAGACACAGCTGTTTGTTTTTGTCCCCCCGGGTCCCCAGCTCTTCCTCTTCTGTCTTTTTAAAAAATTATTATTAAATAATATATTGAGATCCTACCATGTGCAAGGCATACAGTGACGGTTCATTTGATCCTTCCAATAAGCTGGTAGGATAGATGTCATTTTACAGATGAGGACACTGAGGATCATAGACTTAAGAAGTGTGCTCTGGGTCACACAACTCAGGAGCCAGGGCCGGAATTTAAACCTTAGTCTCCCCATCTGCAGAGACCTCACTTTTAACCACCACCAATATCACCTCTTCCATTCTTCTCTGCTTACGAAGCAAATAAAACAAAACACTCTTAAATGTCATTTTTATTTACACTAGCTGGCTAAAGACACCATTCAAAGTGCAATGAATCAAGAGACATCGGTACAAACTGCTTATAAATTAACCAATGAGACAACATAGTGCTGCATGCACTAATTGCAAAAGTTGATGCAGAAGATAAAAGGAATTACCTGGAGGCCCAAGCCTGCACCTGCAGGTAAAAACCAAATGACGTCAAAAGGATTTCTACTTGCCAATTAAAAGCAGAATATCACCCTTGATACTATTGCAACTGAGGCCAGAGCTTCTGTACTCTCCTTGCAAAAACATACTCCACAATTAGCTGAAAGAGCCTTCCCAGTTAATTGGCATCCATTCCAGAAATGGGTTTTTGTTGTTTGGGGCATGGTGGCACGAACAGCAAAAAGAAGCACCAGAAGTATTAAGGTATGAAGCTAATAGAGATGGGGTGATAAACGATTTTAGGCACCCCTTATGACTTACTCTATAAATAATGGCACCGGGTGAGCTAAAATGTAAGTTCTAATTAAGTACCAAACGTAACAAAGTCAAACAACAGCCAATGATGTTTGACAGAGCAAAGATCTTGGGGGAGCCAAGGGGAAGAATTACAATACAATCTATTCATGGAACGTACAGTGGTAGCCAGATGGGGCCTGGAAGATCATTTCTTTCAACTACCTTTTTTTTTTTTTTTGGTAGATGGAGAAACTGAGGCCCAGCAAGGGAGAGTGAGCAGCCCAAAGTCACGCTGTGGCAGAGCAGGAAACAGAAATTGGGTCTTCCAATGACTTTCCGACTGCCTTCCAGCATGTCACACACATCGCAATGAACTGGAAAGCGACTCCATTCTAAATCATATTTTTAAATGAGCATTAAACATTCTATAAATATTAAATTCCTTCTTCATAATTTTCAAATGCACAAGGGCGCATTAAAAAAAAAAAAAGCCGCCTGGTTTTGATTTCTTTTGGAAAACGACACACTGCTCAGTGTTTAACCTGGTATTGAGTGAAATATTAACAGCCCCTATATCACCGTTAAGTAACTCATCAGAAAATAAAGAGGGAATTACCATAGGGGAATTGCCAAGCAATTAGTTCTCTGAAGCAGATGACATACAACTGTTGTAGGGAGGAGTTTCCCAGGTTAGTCAGATGCCACAGTCAGAGTCTCCTAATCTGTAAATAAAAATGCATCACATACAAGCCAGGCAAGGGCACAGCAAGAAAACCCAAGTCTTCTTTTGTTCAGTGTGTCTATAAAGCGAGAGACGTTGCCTCTGAAAATACACTGTTGTTTTTTTTTAATCGTTGGTAACGTTCATTCAACATAAGACAGACAAATGGGCCTTCCCTAAGCGGGCTAAGAGCCAAGCGATGTTTCTTTTCTGTCTTTCCGACTTGAGTCGGTTAAGGTTCGTCCACTGGTCCGGTGAAACGGAGAGAAGATGAGAGGCTGGGAGGGGCAGGGACTGGAGGGCAGGCAGCTCTGAGCTTCCTGATGCCACCCTGACAAACGCGTGCCCTCCTTTCGCTGCACGTTTTGTTCTCAGAGCTTGCGTTCGGCTCCACCTCCCCACCTCTCAAATGGAGAGATAAATGGCTCCTATCTGCCAGATCTTGCAAGCTGAGCAATGGCCCAGAGAAGCTCTCGGAAGAGTCAAAAGTTCAGCGTTGCACCGGGACTCTGGATGCCAAAAATCACTTGGAGCCCAAACACAGATAAGCATATTGCCACTGTCATCACTTTCTTCAATTAATAATTATTGAACATGCATAGGGATCTCGGGAAGGGGTGAGGAAGAGTGAAACAAAACGAGAAAACACCACAAAGACAGCCTGTAGGTGACAATGAACAGACAGGCAGGCGTCAGAAAGGACGGCTGACGGCTGGGGATGCTGGGATAGCTCAGTGGTTGAGCGATTGCCTCACAATCAAGAGGTCCAGGGTTCGAGTCCTGGCCTGGCCCATGCAAACCCATAGGCTGAACTGCAGCACAACTGATAACCACCAGTATGGCTCAGCGGCGAAGGTTCTCACCTCCCATGCAGGAGGCCCCGGGTTCAGTTCCCACCCCACACAGCCCCACATCCACCTGTGTGGAATGAAAATGTCACAACTCATGATGTGCAACTATGGAGACTGCTCTGGGCCCTCCCACCTTCTCTCTCTCTCTCTCTCTCTCTCTCTCTCTCTCTCTCTCTCTCTCTCCCTCCTTCTCTCAAACAATAAAATCTTAATAAAAAAAAAAAGAAAAAGGAAGGTTTCTTGCGCATGAGCCTTTCCCAGATCATAAACTCTGAGTTATGTTGTACCTCTGTCGTGGTTCCTTAAATACTACTCCTGGGCACACGCTGCCTCCTGGACACAACTGTAAGCCCGGAAGCACAGGGCTCCGGCCTGGAAAGACAGTGTGTGGTGACAGCGAAGAGGACAGGCTGGGGTCTAAGCATAACTTTACCACTTAAGCGCTGGTCAACCCCAGGCAAGGTACTTATGCTCTCTGTGCCTCAGTTTCCTCATCTGTGAAATGGAGATCATGACAGCACCTACCTCCAAGGACCTCCAACAAGGATTCAATGAGTTCATACATGGTAAGTGTGAACTACTGATCACCTCTAAGTTTCCTTTAGGGCCAACTTGGCATAATGTCTTGCACATATTAGATGCTTACTAAATATGTGCGGACAGAATGATCTGCCCCGACATTGTTTTCTCCATCCCTCTCACCCTTGTCCTAACTTTTCTGTCTTCTATGAGCGGTAGGGTACGTCACTGCCTCATTCTGAGCCATTTGCGGGACTACAGATAGCCAACCTAAGCAACTCAGGTCAAAAAAAAATCCTCCAGTTTTCTCTAAAATAGTAAAATAGACTGCCCACTAACAGCAACGTACCCAAATCAGTTCCAGCCTTCGCCTTCATTCTGAACCACACCGTCTTAGATCTTTCACCCCAGAGTCGATCGATGCCCATTTATTCTGTATTTCTTTGTTCTCTATAAAGTATAAACGCGAAGGCCAATAGTTCAGAAAGCTGTGCCATGTGTGTGCATGTGTGTTTGTGACATTTAAAAGAATCCACAACATGCATATACAGTTATAAAACACACCCATATTAATGTGATTTATCAAAGTACAGTAAATGAATTGTGACAAAAATGAACATTGCTCCAGAGTCATGTAGATGGCAAGATGTGATGTTACACCTATCACATGAGATGAATAAATCAATGCTGGAAAAGATCAAAGGAAATGCTGGAATTGTGGTTACTATGTACGGGGCATCACTAAAAATCTCCTTAATAAAACTGTTTAGAGGCAAATAGAGGCATCATCGAGATATTGCATGTGCTGAATTTCAAAGGCAGCTGTTCATTTTCATGCACACACATACTAAGTTTAGCTAAAATTAGCTCACGTTCCTATTTTGTTTTGAAAGGTCTTAAAGGAATAAAGGTTTCAACAAGATTTCATTGAGCTGAGTCTCCAAGGTGCCTGAGCTTCAAGAGAAGCCCCCATCCCCAGTACCCTCCCATGCATCATCTCCACTTCTCCACCCACCCCCTCCACCCAAGGTCTTAAAGAAGAAGCACACAACGGCTAGGCCACACTCCAGCTCCTGTCCGTTGCCTCTTACCTTTCCTCTACTCATTCTATGCCAGCTGCTATCATCCCTGAAATACAGTCCTTCCCTCCTGCCTGTCAATCTTCCTGCCAAGCACAAGAACCCAAAGCCCAGTTTCAAAGATCACCTTTATGCCGATGACTCCGCCAAATGTGACCTCTCAGCAGTTTTATGACCATACTCTCTCCTGTCCGCTGGACTCCAGCAACTCAGATGTCTCCAGCACCTGCGCTTCCGCCAAAATGGCCTCGTCAGTTACAGACAGTGCACTTGCTTCTGTCCTGGTCACTCCAGAGGTCCTCCGCCCCCCCTATCCATCTCTTCCCACAGAAATGCCAACCGGCCTTCAACATTGAACTCAAAGAACCCCTCCTCCTCAGTCTTTTCTCATCATCCTACTCAGCATCATTCTTCTGAATCTCTTCGGTGCTAGAACGTCCCCAAGTAAGTACAACCCACTCCATTTGGCTTTGTCGTAGTTATTTCAGAACATGTCTTCTTTCCCCTACCCGGCCACGAAGAATACAGGATAACCTCTTCCTGGCATCTCTTATTCATGTTCATTCCCACAGCACACTGGAGCAGTTTAAAAATACACAGTGAATAAATGAATGAATCATTTCTTTACATAGAAGGGTACCTGTGAACAAGTTAGGTCATAACGTTGCTATAGCTATATCATCGCTACAGAATAACTAGCACCAGAAATAACTGTAATCTAGGTTTTAATGTCTTTCAAAAAAAAATAATGACTATAACAGAGCACAACATGAATGATACTATTTCCCTGCCCACGTTTAGCCATCAATTGTGAGGACTATAACAAGGCCCTTATCGATGCAAAACGTTTAAATAATGCTTAGAAGTGTCCTTCACATGCAATCCCAGAAAATATCAGCTGCTTCAAATTCAAGGTGACTACGCTACTTTGTCAGTAATACAAGGATTCATAAGACACTTAGACTTGCTAAACATACTACAAAAGCTTCCGTCTGACCTCAGTAAGCTTGCACATACTGACCAAGAGATCTTTTGGATGCCTATGTTTTCACAGTAAAATTCTCCTTTAAACACCACAGATTTAAAAAACAAAGAAAAACTTGCATATGTATTAACCACATATGCAATTCAACTGCTTCTGCAAAAATTTAAATTTGAGGATTTTCTGTCTAGTACCTAACTGTTAAAATGGATAACATCCCTAAGAGATAAAGTAGCAATAAGGCCTCACACGGCTTTCCATTCACTTGTAGACCTTAAGGGGCTTACCTGTGCATGCGTGTTACCGGTAACTCTGGGCTCATTCTATTTCCTTTCTAAGACATCTCTCTAACCCACAGCCAAGAAAATGTAAAGCATCCAGTTCCACATTTGACAAGGATATGCTGTTTGTGATAACTTCCTTCCTCCTGTGTCCTCCCCAGCCCCCCGTAAAACTTCTCTGACTATTTTTACTGGAGCATCGTTTCAGTCATCCAGGTTTTGGCTTGTTTTCCTTTGCGCATACAAACTCATCAGTTCATCTTACAACAACAGCAAACCAAGACAGATGCATCCTATCACAATAAGAGAACTGGACAAACACAAAATTCCGAAAAATACATAAAGGCTCATTGGCTTTGCAGAGCTGCCAATGTCTATAGTGTTGGTCCGAAGACTAAGGTACCAGTATATTTACTTGTTTCTAGTTATCTATGATCCTGGAGCAACCATCACAAAATAAGAACATTAAAATCACCCTGTCAAGGGATAAGTTACTTAATCACAATGATAGCTTCTATTCATGGATCACAAACCATACGCCAGGCACTAGCCTACCCAGTATTTGTATATTATTTCACTCCATCCTCACAGCAGCCCCAGGAAAAAGTTCAAACATGATCTCCGTTGGCTACATGAAGAAACTGAAGCGTTGAAAGGTTATAGGATGGCCCAAGGTCACAGTGGCAGCTCTACTGTAAATCTAGACAGGCTGGTCCCAAAGCCTCATGCTTTTATCTCAGATGCCACAGAAGTTATACATAGCTGAAAAACTGGATCTCAGGTACCGAGAGGAAGATCTTTAAAGAAATCTGGTAACTCATTTTCAAAATGAACATTTTGGTAAAGCAAATATCCACCTCTTAAATTGACCATATTTTTTCTGTGTATAAGACACTACTTTTGTTTAAAATTGTTAGACCAAAAATTAAAAGTTTTCTTATACATGGGAGTAAGCCATATATTGATTTCTTTATGTTGGATTAGGAAAGTAGGGGTCGTCTTATGCATGGGGGCATCTTATATGTGGAAAATTATGGTATCTATTTGAAAAGTTCAGATTTGTATGTGAGGTTTGGTAAAAAAAAAAAAAAAGTAGACTTTGAATCTCACCAACTAAGGACAGAGAATATGACTGAAACTGTCCAGAGACCACCCAATCCAGCAGTTCCCAAACGAATGGAGCATCAGTATGATTCCAAGAAGCCATTAGGGTTCATCACGATTCAGTAGATCGAGGGTAGAGTCCCAAATGCTATGTTTTTTAAGCTCTCCAGGTGATTTGCCAAGCCAGGCTTGGGAACCTCTGAACTAATCTATTTCCACAGCTTCCAGCAGGACTGCTCCCAAGACAAATACGAAGAGGGGATTCTTTCCCAATCGCCTTCGGTTGCGTACGCTAGTTTTCCCAATTTCTGTCTAACTTCTCTCTCCTGACTTCATTGAGGCCTCCTGTTCTCTCTTCAGCAGAGACCATGAGTCATCTGCCCTGCATACACCCTGTGTCTGCATGACTCTCCAGGCCAGAAAAATTTACTGTACATGAGGAAATCAGGAAGTTGTAAAATCCAAACACACACACACAGAAAATCTCGAGATTCGACAAATACTGGTTGCCACTGAACAAACAGGCCTCTGTCTCCCTACACATGTGTCTTTCTACAGTAAAAACCTAAAGCACGGAAACTGACCTCAGACAACTGTTCGGTAGCAAAACCTCATCACACTAAGTAAAGGTGACAATTAAAATGATCAGGCTCAAACTCCCCTCCCCCCTACCATATATAATCAAGCTCCCCCCTGCAATACAATCGATCACCACAAAGTCACATGCTGACTTCTTCATTAACCAAATAAGTGAAACCAAAAGGAGAGATCCTTGAATCCAAGTTGTATAAATACTCTCTTGTCAACTTCTCAATTCTCCACGCGATATGGTTTGCAAAAACAATTACATTAAACAATCCACCAAGTATATGGCTAGTAGGCCATTTTCCCATGTCAGACCTGATCCTCAGGGGAGCACGACAGTGCATCACAAAACTCTCAGCTGACAGGTGACGCCCTTCCCTGGAGTGGCAGTGGAAAAAGAGACTGATGTGCAAGGATGACACACACATCTGCAGCGTGAATGGACTACCCCGCTGACGTGCTGCCCGACACTACTGCAATGGTCCAGGGAGTGCAGGAGAGGAAATCAAAATGAAAAACAGAACACATGGCTTAAAAAAAATAATCCCCCTTAAAACGGCTGTGCACTGAAATCTTCACTTTAAGACCATCCAATGTTGCATTCGGTTTCATGAGAATTACACAGATACAAGCCAGCTCCAAGGGCAGGTCTGGTTTTACTCAGCAGGGCTCGGAGGGAAGCCAACACACAAAAAGGTCATCCCTTCCATCAAACTGACAGCTTGGTCTCTCCATTTGAGCCAGCTACTGTCATTCTTCTCTCTAATGATTCTAACCAATCATCTGAGCAACACATGCTGGTAATCACAGGAGCATCAGGTGAAAATGAGCATGGGCTGAATAGTAATTGAGCCAAAGTCTAGTTTTCATGTGGCATATATTGCTATGAACAGGCAACTTAAAGGGTCAATCACAAAAGAGCACCGTTATGAGCATACCAGTCTAATGAGATAGAAAAGAATATCAAATGCAGGGAAGAAAAAAAAAGTATATACACATTCACTCGACTTTTCACTAAGCTTTAAATCATTTAATTATTGAATGGACGTCTACTTCATTTTCATTTTACCACAATGCCTTATACATGATTAAGTGAAAAGTATCCGCTGTATGATGAATGAGTGAATGTGTGAATGGATGAACGAAAGAGAGATGAATGAATCTTCCATATCCCTTTCCATTAGGGAGCTCGGGGCTTGTAGTTTCTGAGGTAAAGACCTGTATGCGTAGAAATGGAAGAAGTTGAGGAATTGATCAGCTAACAGGTTTCAGCCCTAGCTATTAAAATAATACTTTTAAATGCCGTTCATTCCCAATGGTCCACATTCAATAGAATCAGTAGCACAGTTATTACAAAATAGCCCCAAACTAGTCATCGCTAGACTGATTTGCAGTCTCTGATTACTGGAGCTGATCTGCATATTTGTTTAGGCTGATTTTAAATTTAGCTTGGTCTTCCAAAGCCCATGCCAGGTAACAGTAGGAAGGAGAAGGCCCAGGATTATATTGGGTGTCAGAAAGAAACTATTCTGGAGCTATGAA
Source organism: Craseonycteris thonglongyai (assembly GCA_004027555.1). Taxonomy (NCBI): domain Eukaryota; kingdom Metazoa; phylum Chordata; class Mammalia; order Chiroptera; family Craseonycteridae; genus Craseonycteris; species Craseonycteris thonglongyai. Next base: position 15,393 of record PVKE010011861.1, on the reverse strand, counting down.
TATGATCTCCAATGTGAATAATCTGTAAACAGGTAAGTGAGCCAATTATCCCTGGGTACATGGCAACACATCTCAGTAGTCATGATTATTTTCATCCACAGCCACTCACTATTTTTAAGAGCACAACCCAGCTGGAAAGGAAAATAATTTCAAATGCTTTCCAACACTTTGCAAAGTAATGAATAGTAGCCAAAGTATTCCTACTTCAAATTAATCCATTCACCAAGTATTTATTTAAGTACCTATTGCATGTCTGGGACTGATAATCAAAAGAAGTTAGTTTTTGAGTCCTTGATTTTCCCATGAGAAACAAGGGGAGCCGGTCTAGACTACGTCTTTGAAGACACTATCCCTCTGCTGAGAAGTTTATTCAGTTACAAATTTAAATAGTGGCCAAGTTAAATAGAAGCTTACAAAATTCTATTTACTCTTACACAGTACTTGTTTTAAGGGGAGGAGTCTTGATTTTATCTAGTAACATCAAATGAAGCATCAGCATACTGGACAATCATTTTCGAATGAAGTGCAGGTACCGTGGATTTGCAGACAGCGCTTGCTTTGTGAGCTAACCAACAGTTGAGAGGGTGTTTGCCTGGATATTGATGTGTGTGCATACAATCCTATTTACATATCACCTGGCAGATAAGCCTTTTATAGAGTCCAAATTACAGTCCCTTCCTATTCTGAAGTGCAGAGAACAGTCAAACATGATGCAAATGCTGTAAAATATTAATTTACTTTTCCATTGGTATGCCTACTGATTTCAAAAGTATGTGTGTTGCCATTATAACACCAGAGTAATTAAGAGAGTTAACATACTTGCTATATTCCATCAGAGGGAAGAAACACAAGAATAGAAGCAAGGCAGAGTGGATTTGTTGCAAGAAAAATGCAAATAATATATAAGAAAATAACCTATAGACTGTTTTACATGATATACAGGGTCCAGAAGAAGTAACACCTCCTTTTTATGAGCTGGTAATCTATACCAAATCTTTTATTACAAATTCTTCACGTAACAACGTTTTGATAGTACAGCTTCACTGCTCTCAGTCAATGTTCCCTTGTCAGCTGATGGGCTATTTTACTTCAGGGAACCTGGAACACAAAGGTTACTAAGGTTACTAAGACAGGACGTCCGCTTATATGGCTCAAAAAAGGGCATAACTTCTGCCGGACCCTGTATACACTACAAATTGAATATTTAATAGTTAAAAAGCATAGCAGAGCAGCATCAACACAATACCATTAATAGTGGAAGATTACAGGTAAAAATGACCTAAATAATATTAATGTGCTAATCAATCAAGAGGAGATAATACATAAATAATATAAATACAGGAGATACTATAAACACTTTAGGGAGAGTAAGCGAAAGCTAAGGGTGAACGAAAAGAAAATTTGCCATACACAATTACAAAAAAACATATTTTCTTTGAATGTTCGAAGCAGCTGTGTCAATTATAATTAAAAACTTCTGCTAAATGACTCCTTCGAAACTTGTCATGTTAAGGAGCACCGAAGTAGAAAAAAAAAGAGTTTCTGTTAGCCTGAGTCAAAACACTATAATCAGGAAACCTCATGCCCCTTAAGTTCAAATTCTGATTACATTACAATGAATTTTCTGAAAAGTAATTTTCAGGTAGCACAGAATTTTTGCTTACAGTATGGCAATTATCATTGCATTTTCATTACTCCACAAATGGGATGCATTAAAAGTTATAGGAAAATCAATGAACCATTTCTGCTAGCATCAACTATGTCAAAAAATATATATAATGCTTGTTGCTTTTTTGGTCCGTAATAGTTCCAAACATGTCTTAGGACATTTGTGATGGTAATACGCAGTACAAATATTTATCTTACATTAGCCTGAAAAGTTCAGATTTACAAAGGTAATAAAATGTATTACTTACACTGATTGACAAAAATTATATAAATATGGAAATAAAATTTTTAAGAACTGTTTTCACAAATAAAGATTATTTACCTCTTTTATTACTCCTGTAATTTTAAGCATTTATATAATTTTTTAAATCTTGATCTAATTACAATTTTTTTAACTAACATATAAACAGTCTCTAAAACTAGCACTCAGTATACTCATATCATGTCCTAAAATTTTTTTGAATGAGTCTTTTACTAAATTGAATGAAATGAAACTAAAATTCAAATAGCACAACTGATGACTACAAACTTCATTCTTAGAAAACAGGAGTGTCCTGTCTGTAAAGCTGTAGAACAGAAATTATCCTCTCTTTTGGTTATTTCTAGGATTTATTATTTTTGGTGCTTTTAACAAAATATGAAAGGCCTGCTGCTGATAACTTTGAAAGTATGACCGGAACTAAATCTGTTCTTTGAAGCAGTTAAACTGCACATATCTAAATCTCTCACTGAAACCAATCATTCAAATAATTGAGTTACTCTGAAAACATAAAGCAATAGAAATCAAACAATCTCCCCCTCTCTGCCCATAAATGATACTGTTTTGTTGCACTATTTCCCTTTACAAAGCAAGTGCTTAAGCTCTTCAGAGTCTAAACTGTGTGTTACTTTCAGAAAACTATCATTTAAAAACCTAGCATTCATGCCTACGTTTACTAAATTTCAGGGTTTGAGTAAAATGTTTATTGACTAACTTCTAACAGGAAACTAAATGAGCTGGTGTCATAATATGTTAGTCATCAGAAACCGTCATTGAAGGTGAGTGCCAAAGTAAAATCCACTTGACGTTTCAGAATAGGAAAAAAAAAAAAGGTACATTATACAAAAGGAATGTGAGTCCTTAAACTTTGTAATGGCAACAAAAACAGGAGTCACAGAAATGTCTTAACGCATATTTTAATAACCTCTTAAGGCTGGCCTTTCCCAGGACTCCCAGACCACTAAGGTATGTTGAAGCGTAAGGCCATCCACAGGCATCTGACATATAATCTGATGGCTGAAGAGTTTTTCTTGAACCTTTCTCTAAGACTAAAAGACAATTCAGAGGCCCTAAAGTCGATTTATAATATTTCTGACACAGTTTCACTTCTGTTTACCAAACCCTCTTAACACGAAATCCAGAGAGGAAAATACTAACTTTCACAGTTCCCAATCAAGTACATTTTCCTCTTTATTTTAGCATGAATTTGCACACTCCAAAATACATGTTCACATGTCATTGCAAGTAAAACCATTTTCTGTATGTTACAAAATATCATCCAGGACCGACAAGGTGTTGTGCAAAACTTGTATGTCTATGCCTTATTTTATGTCTTTGCTTCCCATCTGTCTTCTTACCTCCTAGAAATAATAGCTCCTTTTAACCACTGCAAAAGCTTGAACTGAGCAGGCCTCAGTCAAGTTACCAACTGCATAAACTCACTAGCAGAAATCATAACCCCATCCCCCAACCAGGAGTAAGTAGCTCTCTCAATCTTAGTCCCAAGGGGCGGGAGAGGGGGGGTTGGGTGGGGGGTGATTCACCAATTTAACTATGGGGCTGTAAAACTGTAAACCAACTGGCAGGGTCACAACTAAATCAAGACACAATTATTCTCAATTATTTTTACTTTCAAATATCAGGGTTACTAAAATACCTCCCTCTATTTGGATTGCCTGAACAACACAGAGCTTCCATAACCAAAGCTACCTTTTTTTTTCCTCTCTCTCTTTTTTCTTTTCTTTTTTTGCACTAGTATTATTTTATTTTTCTTTGCTTAACAGGCTTAATAAGGCGATGCTCTAATTCGAAGAGTAAACTACTGCTCTCTAAATTATTAAGTGCTCATTAAAGTATATCCTCAATAGAGTCCAAGTCATTTATGATGCAAAAGCAGGACACATTAGCAGCCTAACAGCTACAGGCCTATGACATCTTTCCTGAGACAAACACCTTTTAACTTACTACCACAGATGTAAAGGTCATAACCCAAAGATCCAAAAGAAGGATGGATACATTCAGAATGTCTGCTTCCTGTCAGTCCTAGATTTTTGCTACTACGATGGATATCCAGTTCTAAAACATGGCAATGGGGCTATCTATGCTTCCCAGATACATTCCTTCCACTGAATACACCCTTTAGGAAACCAGTCATGACTACCAGCAACTTAGGTTCTAAAGGATGAACACTTTCACACCTGAAAGGGTTAAATGCTTGCCAGGCCAAAGGCAACAGAAGGCAAAAGAAATGTTGCTGTAGTCAGCTCTGAAAGGTTTCTAACAAGTAGCAAATACTTGTTGATCTGTTCACAATAAACACCAGCAGGATTGTCAGGCTCCTTTCACTGTCTGGGGAGAAGCATTTACATACTGCACCCAGTCAGAACAGCTTGTTGGTCTCCTTCAGAAGAGTCGCGAGAAGCCTCATTCAGTGTCTCCCCGTCCAAGAAGACGCAACCGAAACAGTGAAGTCTCTCGCCTGGCTTGGGCAGCACAAATACTGTGCATAAAACACTCGGGAGTCATCCAAGCACAAAAACAAACCCACCTGAATGGACGAAGAACACTGTCTGTTGCCATGGCAGCCTGATCTAATTACATGAGTGATCAGGGCTGGAGTAAGTGCACGGAAAACCTACACCACTGACCGTACCTAGAGGAGGAGAGAGAGGGAGGCGGCAGGTTCAGGGGAGACTTCCACCTCTGCTTTCTTCGGAAGCCCGTGCGTCTGTGCAGCTGCTGAAATACTGACGGACGCCTGCAGTTAGAGGAGATGAAACGCCACGGCGTTAGCAGTTACGGTGCAGTCCCTCTCCGAGAGTCCGTGTGCAGGATGGTCTTGTACTTCTCTGTAGTGGTGTCCCCAGGCGTAAGCTTCATCCCCAACACAAGCTCAACTCTCAAACTCCCTTCACACCAAAGAAGCCGCAAGGTGGGCTGAACGGGGGCTTCTAGGAACTGCAGGGCTCCTCAGGAATCCAAACAGAGATGGAGTTTAGCCAACAGTGTTGAAAAGCAGCTGCGCCTAAAAATAACCACCGAGTTCACTACCCTCTGCTGTGTGCGATAGGTACGGATGATGTTTAAACATTAAGAACAGCCTGCATTATAAAACACAAATGTCATTGAGCTGTGACTACTAGATTGCCCACGGAGGGCTTATCTGCATACGCGCATTCCGGTGCATGCACGGCAGACGGTGCAGGAAGCATGCATTTGCTTCTGCGGCTGTAACGGGGTCTCCTCATTCCGCTAATGGTACCCTGTGGGCCTCACAGGGGAGCTAAGAACCTCTTCGGCTAGGGAACCAGTTTGGAGGAGTCCCTACTGCACAACATACGGTAAACAAAATAAAAATAGCTTGCCGTTCTCGTTAGCCACATCGCGCATTATATAACCAGCTTCCGACTGGCTTTTATTTTGCTCTTACTACTCACTCTTCAGCAATTTCCCAATCGTCCACAGTATTTATATTGCCCTCTTATCTGTAGGGTTGTATACTAAGAAAGCAAACCAAAACACAGCCTCATAATCCCGAGGAACTGATTCTGTTGTTGTCTTGTTTTTGTTTTCTGGCAGGATCTCTACCACCTCTACTCCCACCCACCCCCCAGCCCCCCACCCACCTCACCAAGGTTCTTGCTCGGTCTCCCTAGAAAACCTGGATTGTTTCATTGCTCCCAGCCAAGCCCCCTACGTGGTCTGAAATAAAAATGAAAGCAGAAGCCACGGAGTTTGGGCGAGCGGCCTGCGGGCGGGGGGCTGAGCAGGGGTCCCGCGCTGCACCCGCCAAGTGGCCTCCCCATTGCGACGGCCACTGCCGCCGACCCCTCCCCCCGCGCGCGCACACACACACACTCACACGCACTCACACGCACGCTCACTCACTCACACGGCCGCCGCTCTCCGCCACCGCCTCACCTCTCGCTCCGCCCGCCCGGCCCCTTCCCTGCCCCCTGCCGGGCCGGCCTGCGCCCTGCGCGGGGACCACGTAGGAGGCAGCGGCGGCCGCGGGAGTGGCAGCGTCTCGGGCCCGGCCCGGAGTGACCGAGCCGCGCGGGGCTCCAGGGCGCATCCCGACCCCCTGCTCCGCGGGCTTCATTCACGCTCCCGGCAGCCGCGCGGCCGCTCACTCCCGGCGCGGGCCGGGCAGCGCCTGCGGCCGCTCCTGTGCTCCCGCTCCCGCGGCGGCGGTGCCGGACCGGGCCGGGGCGCTCGCGGGCTCCCGGCTCCGGGCGGCGGCTGCACAAGATCAGGAAGCGGCCGTACCAACAGGGCGGCCGCGGCAGCTGTGCCAGGGCCGCGCTCCCGGGACCCGCACGCCGGCGACCCAGCGCGCACCCCTCCGCGCTCCCCGCCGCCGGCGCTGACCCCTCCCGGCTCGCAGCCCTACGCCCCGGCCAGGCCGGCCACCGCGGGGGGACCCTCTCGCCGGGGCTCCCAGGCCAAGGCAGCCACCCGCGGGACAGCCAGCCCCGCTCCCCTCGCCGCCCGCTTTAGGGAGCGAGGTGAAGAGGGGGCGACAGGAGGAAGGGGCAGCGACCCCTGGCCGCGATCGCCTCCCTTCAGGCCACCTTCAGGGGGAAGGACACGGCTCTGCACTCGCGGCCGGACAAGCAGGCGCCCGAGGGAGGTGCAAGCACCGGCCCGCCAGCCCGCGCCCCCAGCCCGGGCGCGCCCCCTCGCCCTGCAGGCAGCCCCCCGGCCCCCAGCAGCCGCCCTGCTGGCCGTCCCTGCGCCCAGAGCAGGGTGTCGGCCCGGGAGGCTGGAGCCGGGAAGGTTGTATGTACACACACACACACACACACACACACACACACACACACAACACGCCGCGCGGTTTCCTTCGCTCCTTTTCCAGCTGTTTTCCGTGCCGCCGACTGGGGTTTGGGGTTTGTTTGCTGGTTGTTGCTTTGGCACCTCTCGGGAGAGCGGGGGGCCAAGGGGGGGTCGTAATCTAAATCGGGGAGAAGGGGATGGGGGAGGGGGGAGAGACAGAATCAGAGAGAAAAAAATCACCACTTACTGTAAAGTGTAAATGGATCTGGGGTGGCGTGGGGAAGGGGGGGCAGTGGGAGAGAAACTGTGTCTCGCGGCTGCTGTAGCTCTGGCTGCTGCTCCACGGGGCTTGTTTGGAATCCCCCTGCAGTGAAACAGGTCCTGCACGGCTCCGCCACTGTAGTAGAAATGATGTCTGCGGTATACTCTGCTCTCCCCTCCCCTCCCCTCCCGCCTCCCGCCTCCCTCCCGCCTCCCTCGCGCTCGCGCTCGCTCGCTCGCTCCAGTATGTAAATGTGTAATAGAAGCCAAATATGGAGCAGTTGGCTGCCGCCGCTGCAGCTCAAGGATCCGACCGGGGTGGGGCATCGGAGGGGGGACACCCTCCGGGCGGGCAGCGGGGAGAGCCGCTCGGAGCCCGGGAGCGCAAGGCGGGCGGGCGGGGCGGCCCGCCCCCTTAACCCTTCGGGGTGCGCAGCCCCGGCTCGGCGGCCTGCGGGGAGACTGGCACCTTCCCCGCCCGACTGGCCCGGGATCGGGGGGCGGGAGCGGGAGGGGAGACGGGGGTCAGAGGGGACGGTCTTAAAGGTTTGGGAAAGGGGCGGGGAACTAAGGCGATGAGGTCATGGTAGCGGTGACTGGTCGGTCCTCGTGCGCCTCCCCGGGTTCCTGCACCAAGTTGGAGGGGGCCGAGCGACATCGGGGTGCCATCCTGGAGGTGTCTCGGGCTCAGAGGCAACGCAATACCGCAGGGAGAGGGCAGGCGAGCCGGGTCGGATCCCTCCGTGCCCTTTGTCCCGGGCGCGCCGAGAAGCGTCCCGGAGGGCTGACCGCGATCATCACGCAGGTTAATCTTCAAACCGGTTTCGTTTCGGCTTTCCGGACCCCAGACCACCGGCCCGCGGAGAGTGACTTTGCATGCAACTCCGGAAAGTTTTAAGGGACCCCTCCCCGCGACCGCAAGTGCACCCTCACCTTTACGGCCTAGGAAAGCTGGTGACCTCCCTGCCCCCCGTCTCTGTCGGCAGGTGCGGAAGTCTGCTGTGGGTAATGAACTCCCCATCTCCAGCCTTGATAGACGGCCCTGCGCCACTCCTCGCGCAGATAATTCGGGATCGTTCATTTCATCGGAAATGAGGTAACCAGTGTAGCAGATAGAGAAAGCAACCCGACCATCAAATGGCAGTTCTCACGAATCCAGGCTGAAGAACTTCCTCTGGACTCAAGTTTTAAGTGCACACCCCCCCCCTCCGTCCCATCCCCCTTACACACACTTCTTGAACCACTGCCAGGTGTTATTCGATGGGAAGGGATTTTTCGAGGGTTGCACCTTGCCAACAGGTGTGTGTGACACCTGGAGGGAGAGAAGGCGCATCCAGGCTAAAGGGAGCTCAGTGCGGCGGTCCCCGTCCTGCAGGTAATACTGGAAGACCTGTAGGTGTTCAGGTGGCGTTTGACCTCCTTCAGGTGCTTAGAACCAAGTGTCTTGAAACATGATCCGTCCACATAAGTTTCTCTCTGGGAGCCACTACAGTTGACTGTACGCTATATTTGAGAAACCTCTTTGCTAAGTTCACTTAATGTTATGACCTAACGGTTAGTCACCAACCGAAGCAGGATACAGAATCACCAAGAGAAATGTGTCGGCTTTTAAACAACTGTATTGTAGAACCACCATGCTGCAGAAATAGCAAATAAGCATACTAACTAGGTAGGTGTAGAGCCCTGGAAATAATTTTTGTTCTCACTGTTTGAAATACCATGTACTTATACATGGCTATTTAAAATAGACTACTACTGTTCCATCTTGCTCTTCTCTACAACTTTTTCCATTTAAAAATCAGTGATTGTTACAGTGTAAGCCCCGGTTGGTCTCCAAAGTGACATTGTTGGTCTCATTACAGCCTCTAGTGGACAGTTAAAATCAGTTTTCTCAAAAGGCTCTGCGTGGTGTTGTGTTCCTTGACAAGCATTATCAAGGTGAAGGTTAATACCTCAGATGTAAAGGGGTAATTTCTCTTCCCTCCTCTTAGTTGAGCCGGCTTCTAACAGGAACAGAAGCTGTCTGCACGGAAAAGATGCTTAGTTTGTGCTGCAGGTATTATTATTACTGGCCTGTGAATAAACAGAGAGCTTCTGCTATTCATTGCAGTTTCAGACAGCTTTCATAAAAACTGAACTCATCTGAAATATTTTTATAGCAGAAAATATTGGTTGCCATGTTTTTGGCTTAATAGAGATGTTTTTATTCCAACTCCTAATCTGCAGACTGCCCAATCCACCTCAACTCTATTTTTAGACATCTTACATTTAGAGAATTTTCAGGAAGAGCTAATATTTTAATGTTACATTGACACAGCAGTTAAATTTAAGGATTTTTAACAACCTGAAACAAATTAAAACACATAATTCAGATTACAGTTAGTCAATTAATTTAAACGTTCTCTCAAGAAAGCAAAATATGTACATTATCCCCAAAGTAAGAACAATTAATAAGAAATATGCCATTTACTTTTTAGCCATTAAGATTAAAGCCATAAACTGCCATTAAAATCTAACTTTTTCCTGCAAGGTCTACCAACATAAACATAATACTCATGATACACTTTCATTACCTTTAGCACTGATATGTTTTATTTTCAGAAGGCAAAATAGTAAATGTACAATCACAAATAACTGGCACTAATTCTTTAAAAACTAGATCTTTTGCAAATGAAAACTCAATGAAAGAAGAACAGAGTTTTCAAGAAGCCAGTAAGCAAATGTGTTGTACTGTGGTCCTATTCATAAACCTGATACTATATTTGTACAAGCGTAAGTCAAACTTGGAAATTAAAGGAAATTGAGAAATAAGGCCTGCTGAACCTTACTTCTAATTTGTGTTCTACATTGCTTAAACACCATGGAGAATCATTTTTCATTTCTTCTATCTATTTCACTGTTTTGGTAATAACTACTTTTTATTGTTTCTCTGTTTTAGTTTTAGGTGTACAAAACAACGTAATATTGTAGTATCTACTCTTGAAGGTTTAAAATGGGCTATCAAGAATATATTTTGTCATTACATCTTGCTTCTGTAGTCTTTAGAATAGCAGCGGCAGCATCTGGGAATTTTCAAAGCCATTCAGACTGAGATTTCACCCCAGACCTAGTGGATCAGAATCTACCTTTTAGCCAGGCCCTGGGTGATTACTAAGCACATTCTAGTGAGAAGAATGCTGTTTATACTACAGGGCTCTGTCTACATGAATTTGGTCACAGATGCAGAACTTCATTCTTCTGTTTATTCCCTTCCCCCTTTCATTAATTTGCACTTTTCCATGAAAAAAAAAAAATTACATTTTACACTTTGATTAGATAGTACTGCATTTCAGAAGAACTCTGATTTATACCCAAATCGGCATCATCATTGTCAAGGGGACGCTGTGAGGAATGTGCTGGGGTCTTAAACATGAAGGTTTTATTCATGGCAGCAGAGGGAGCACAAGAGTACTTAATAAAAACAAGTGCACAGGCCACCCAATCAAGGGATTCTAAATTGTGGTGCATGTGGTGACATTGGAAGTAGCTTCTCATAGCGTTCAAAACAAAACAAAAGCAAGCACACACAAACAGCTCACCAGGTTACAACAACTAAACAGTGAACACATTAGAGGAAGTGAATTTTTACAAGAAAGCGAACCTCAAAAGTTATACTTGGAAAATATGGCTTAGCTAGATTTTTCCAGTCAAAAATAAGTCACATAATCTACATGTAGATCAAACTATCGTGCTGTATGCCTTAAGCTTATAGAGTGGTGTATGTCAATTATTTCTCAATAAAATTAGAAAAAAGTAAAGATATACAGAATAAGGCAACTCCAGGATTAATTCCTGTTTATCTCCTAAAAACACTGCGGTCAGTTCATACGATACTGTATTGGATACATTTGCTTCATTTGGACTCCATTATGTGGCTGAAAGAATACACTGTTTACTTGCACAGTAATTTTAAGGGTTTATCTTTAATATCTGCAGTGGTGAGGACTCGTGTCCTAATTATATCTATGTAGCATTTTATACCTCTCATAGCATCCTGTATTGCGTCTTCACACACTCCTGTGAGGTGGATACGGCATGGGAAGGCCACACCTCAACACAGTTTTGGAACTGGCTTGCGTTTTCATAGCATTGGGACATTCGATTGTTACAATAATCCATTGTAACAATGAGGTGTTCAGAGAGGAGAGAAATCAGAGGTTAAAGATCCAGCAGCATGTTCTTTACAGTTTCAAAGATTTTTTGAAGTTCCTAGGTAGTGGATATTTAACAAGTGAATATTTAAATGAGATTTAATGAATAGAGACGATGCCTTAAGTCTCAAGTTACTTTTTATGTATGTGTCATTTATTTACCAACAGCCTTTATGAGCTTCAGAATTGATTACTCATTTAGTAACCTCGATTGTGCATCTATAATAACTAGGCCCTGAGAATATAAAGATGGGTAAGACATCTCTGTTCCCAAGGAAGTCACAGCAAAACAAATCTTATCTTTTGAGAAATGTTTATTTTTGACCATGATGAAACATAAAGAGTCATAGCTGCTTCATCCAGCACCTCTAAGAATCATTATGTATCAGTCAGACATCCGTTAATGAGAATCAAATACTAGAGTCATTGAACATGTGGCAGAAGGGAGGGCAACTATGTAACGCGTCAGTAAAAGTTGACTTACAAGCTAATACTAATATTTCAAATTTGTAAAACAAAAAATGTAAAGCTATAATGTGTATTCTCTGAATGCCCTCCCTATCAAAAATAAAAAAAATTCCATGAGTAAATTGAAGTGATAAATATTTTTTTTTCCTAATCTTCTTAAAAATTGTTCCAAAGAATTTCCTCCTACACGCAAGAAGAACTTGCCAAGTTTCTGTCTGGAGCAATTTGTTATGACTGTGTAATAAATCCCAGAAAGTTTGAATTTTTAATGGAAACAGTGACAGACCTTTAACCATGCTTTAATAAGGAGGGTGTTATCATACATCTGTCCTTTACAAATATGAACAAATCATAGCGTGCTTGCAAAACAAATATACTTTCCCGAGATTGCACTCCAAAATGCAGCTGGGGAGACCAGGAAAATAAACTAAAAACAAAAGTGCAAGCCACTTACACAGTGGACTCTGAGGTCAGCTCACCACACCCAAATTAAAGTCACTGGGCTCTCTGCAGGGCACAGGGACTCTGAAGGACATGCCTGTGAATTATCTTTCTTGCCCCTCCATCAAATCAGCACAACTGGCTTCTGGGTAAGTGGATATGACATCATGAATAGTCAGCAGTGACATTAAAATTGTATCGAAACATCAGCCAACAGTTGGTGATCAAACAGTATACACATTGGGCAATTCTCAGTAAGATTCTGTCTACAATTAACAACAAAACCAAGTCCTTTAGTATGGGTCTGCATGGTCTTCTATGGCTATGAAGCACTTGAAGTGTGTGGACAGTCCAAGTGGAAATGTTTGTAAGCATAAAATATACAAGGGCTTTGGAATGTACAGTGCATACGCATACACACATCTGCATACATATATACACATGTATATGTATGGCAATTTTTGTATTGATTAAATGTTGGAATGAAAATATTCTGTATGCACTTGGTTAAAAAAAACATTGTTAAAATTAATTGTACCTGTTTCTTTTCTTAATGTGGCTACTATCAAATTTAACGTTACATGTATGGAAGGATTGCATATTATATTTTTAATGAACAGCACTGGTATAGATAATGGGGCTGAGGAGGGGTATGAATGAGTTCTAAGAACCCTCAGTTGGAGATCTTATCATCCCAAAGGCCTTTTTCTGTATTTTTCCATGTATAGGACCATACTTTTGTCTGAAACTGTTAGACCAAATTTGGGGGTCATAACCAGTATATTGGTTTCTTAATGTCTGGTTAGAAAAGTACAGGTTGTCTTATACATGGGGGCATCGTATACACAGAAAAATATGGTAGTTATCCTTCTAGCTTCTTCGGGTTTCCCCTGCGCCCCTTGTAATATATGATAGGGACCTCATTCCTTGTTAAAATTATCCCTGAGAGGGGTAATCTATCAATGAAGGAGGCATCATGCCCCTGGAAGTTCTGGTATGGGCTAGAAAAAGAAATATTTGTTTAGGCTCTTCTTATGCTTTCATCTTTTTGTTTGGGATGGGGGTGGGGCAGGGGTGGGTGAGTGGTGTCTCAGATACTTTGCCACCCTGGGAAACTGATGGAAAATTTCCGTGCTTTCTAAAACGAAAGCACAAGCTTTCTAGAGTTACAGCTGGTTTGGCTGCTTGAGGCTGAATGGTTTGGGGTTGATGCCTTCTAGTAACAGATAGCTTTGGGAATTGATAATGAAAATAATGTCATTGCTGCTTAACTAGAAAACAAATTGAGGCCACCAAAAGGAAATCGGGATTTTAGAAAACATTTTCAAATACAAGCAAGACCTAGAGAAATGTTCATCAATGTAACTGTGACCAGAGTTGGATGTAACGCAATGACCTATGAACTATCAGAATGTAGGGTTTTAATCATCTGAAGAACATTGCTCTTCTTACATGAAAACACAATGGACAACATTTTAAGTCTTAGAATGAGTGAGTTGAATTTTGCTTGGGATGGGCCAGAAGCATCTGGGAATCTATTAAAAGCATTTCATTAACAACTTGGCATTTTGTTTCCTCAAAAGAAATACACTTTCCAAATTAAAATCAAAGCCCAAAGCCACCATTGTTTGAACTTAAGGTGGTGGCAGTTGATGGGTTGCACATGTAAAGCTTAGGACACTTCTAAAATCAGATCACAGGCAACAACAACAGGCTTAAAAATAAATAAATAAACATCAGATTTTTATGGAAGGAGGAAAGCGAAGTTCTTTGTTTTTCTAACGTTATGACATTAAAGCATACATATACATAGCTATAAGCTCTCTCGCTTTATTTTTCTTGAGTCAATACAAGCCAGGAGAAGCCGACCCAAATGGGGGTCAGAGTTTAAGAAAATGATTTTATGAGGAATTTACCAAGTTAACCCCGAAGAGGAAGAGTTAGAGAAAAAAATGCACTTGGCAAACTTTTCTTTTTGACATAAATAACTAGAATTCACAGAGGAAACTGCCCATGTCATGATTTCAGCAAGGGATGTCTGTTTGATATTTGCAGCACCCCCTCCCCATCAGCCTTCTCCAGATTTAACTGCTGGGAGACTTGGGGGAGTTCTCAAGACCCACTTGCTTTGAATCTGTGGCGCAGACATGAAACGATAGCTACTGCCACACATGCTTCCTGACAGAGCAGAAAAATAGCACTCAGAGACTTAAATTGTAAATTACAAACAATCCCTTTTTAAGTACAAAATGAAGGCACAGAATGGAAGACCCTGTCAGCTCCCATGCGCGTAAATCAAGTAGAAAAAGACAAATTGTGCACTCAGACCACTACAGCCAAATTTTGATTCTGCTAGCTGCACTCTCAAGGGAGAGCTTTTGTTCTCTGTCAGATATAAAGAGAAATTAATACATTGTCATTCTAATAAGCATGCCAGGCATCTGATTCGTCTTCTGCTCTGAAAGCCAATCAAGTTACATGATCTGTTTCCCAACCCCGCCCCCTACGTCTGGTTTAAAAGTTGTAGCTTAAACACCAACAGTGAGAGCATGTGACCCCGTCGCTCCCAGAGCTAGCTTTCTCTGCAGTCAATTTCATAATTACAACTCTGCCTCTCTGCTCAGTACTTCCTTCCCCCTCACTGTCCTCTTCTCTCCCACCCCCAGCAATGAATCATCGTGCATTTAAAGAGGCTTCCATGACCCAGTGTGAACTTTACTGGTATCCTGTACATTCTTATGCCAAAAAAGGGGAGTTGTTTTATGACAGAAACCCAGCCAGATCCTGATGCAGATCTCAGAGGCAACAAGCTTGGGTGCTTATCTGGGAAGATCAGCAAGGAGTTAATTTTCCTAGATCACGGTGGTGATTCAGAATTGCCTATCTCAGTTCACGATCAGGTTTTCAAGAACCCAGTTCAGCCCTTTGTACACAAAGGAATATATCAGAGAAAAAATGTTGGCAGCTCTCCTTATGCAATCAGGGCAGAGGAATTTATACCACATTCAGCCCTTTGATTTCTCCAGATCTGGCTGAGGGTAGGGTTTCCATATTTGTGCTTTGGCAAATGTGTCCAACAATGAACTCCTCCCTATAGATAGGCTCCTAGTGTTCTTCCAGGTTACTGTGTGCTTATTTGTGCATTTATTAAAAGTAGAAATGCTTTGTCCCCTTCATTATTTTATTACGATGTTTAAACAACACAGATTAAGACGATGCTATGGGCCTTGCCTTTAAAGATGCTTCACCCTCCCTACTTAAGGATGTCTATGCTTTTGCTAATGCTTTGTCTCTATAAGGAAAGCCCTCCCCCCCCACCCCCCCCCC
>PVKE010011860.1:0-39388 GCA_004027555.1 Craseonycteris thonglongyai | reverse complement strand
AGCCGGGATGTCTCAGTGGGTTAACTGTTTATTTTGCAGCCCTGGGCACCCAGGATCGAATCCCGGTCCCGGCCCATGTGGACCCACATGCTGAACTTGGAGCGCCCCCAGTTTATTTCTCACTGGGGTGAAGACCCTGGCCCAGTTCCTGCCTTGTGCAGCCCCGCTCCCACCTGTGGAATGAAACTATGTGGAAAAAAACAATGATGTGCAACTATGGAGACTGTTCTGGGCCCTCCCCCTTCTCTCTGACACTGTCTCTGTATCTCCCTCTCTGTCAAAAAAAATAAAAATAAATCTTTAAAAATAAAAAAGAAGGGAAACCAGGATGGCTCAGCGAATTAAGCGCTTATTTTGCAGCCCCGGGGACCAAGAATCGAATCCTGGCCCCGGCCTGTGCAGACCCATATGCTGAACTAGGGAGTTTCCCCAGTTCAGTTCTCACTGGGGTGAAGACCCCAGCCCAGTTCCTGCCCTGTGCAGCCCCGCGCACACCTGTGGAATAAAACTATGTGGAAAAACCAATGATGTACAACTATGGAGACTGTTCTGGGCCCTCCCCCTTCTCTCTGTCTCTTTATCTCGTTCTCTCTGTCAAAAACAATAAAAACAAATCTTTTTTATTTTTTTATTTTTTTTATTTTTTTTTAAAACAAATCTTAAAAATAAAAAGATGTACTTAAAGGAGAAAAAGTATAGAATATAAATTGCTTTGACTCTCAAAATTCAAATGTCTCAATAATCTTACTTTTTTATATTAATTTACCTTATAATGTTAAGACTATGAGTGCCTATAAACATTTTTTCATTAAATAAATAAAAAAGGAAAGCTTTTCTTTTTGAGCTGTGAAATAAAAGTACAATATGTTGTAGGAAAATTGCATTAATCCTGAAAATATCTAACTTGTATTTTAGTTTACTTTAGTTAACTCATTTAAGAGTGAAAAGCAAAAATACAACTATTTTAGTCAATAGACAGACTTGTTTAATGGAGAAAAACCAGTTAGCTAATAATTAAGAGAGAACTTTACCTGATTCTGAATGCTAATTCCCTGACTCATCCTTTCCTTCAGTGGTTTTATACCTTTGCACCCCATTACACACAATAGAACTTAATTTATATCTCTTACTCAATCTAATTACTTGCTGATTTGAACAGTATTTTACATGATGAAAAGAATTATGTTGGTCTTAATTAACAAATTTTGAGCACCCTTTAAATACAAAGCACTGAATAGACCATAAAAAAGAAAAGGAAATTTATCATCTGTAAGTTAGTTTATTATAAATGAAGTTGGGTTTGTGTATGTAATGTCCCCTTGTATATTAAAATCTGCAGGCCAGGGGATGCTGGGATGGTTCAGCAGATTAAGCACTTGTCTTGTGGCCCTGGGGTCCAAGGACAGGGTCCCGACCCCAGCCCTTGTGAACACATATGCTGAACTGCAGTGTGCCCCCAGTTGTTTCTCACCTGGATGAGCTTCCCATGTTGGAGGCCCCCAGTTTGGCTCCAGTCCCAAGGATGCTTCTCATGTAGAATGCCCACAGCTCGAGGGAGCATGTCTCCCACGTGGGAGGCCCCTGGCCCAGTTCCTGCCTTACACAGACCTGCGCCCACATGTGGAGTGAAACTATATTGAAAACTAATGATGTACAACTATGGGGACTGATCTGGGTCCTCGCTCTTCTCTCCTTTTCTCTGTTTCTCTCTCTCTCAAAAACAATTAAAAAAAATTGCAAACTAGTAATTTTCATACATGTTTACATTCTCCTGGTAATCTATCCACATTTCCAGAAAATCCTCTGTATGATACTTGACTTATATTCTAAGCACCCTATGTTTATCAGTCTGTTAGGTATGCTTCTGGACAAAAACAGCTTCCAGCTAAATATATTTTTCTAAGAAACTTTCTTTTTTTCAGTATCTTAATTCTGAGAACCATAGAAATGCCATCATGTTTTATTTCTCATTCTTTCCTTTGACTTTGCCATTCAGTCTTTTCCTATTTTAATTTTCCCTTTGGGACATTTCTGAGACTCACTCATTATTCACACTGCCAAGGTCTTTATCTAGAATTCATTTACCTTGTTGCAGGACTACTGAGACAGTCTTCAAGAAAGATACCTGACTTCAGCCTTGCTCCCGTCCAGCTATTTTAACTCTTGGCAACAGAAATTATTTCTCTCAAAGCAACATGACCTTCCTTCTCATTTATCCTGAAGTAGCTGCCAATCATGTACCTTCTCAAGTCTAATCTTTTGATCCTTGCCTTCAAGGTGCTTGACCTCCTATTCTACTTTTCTTTGTCTTATTTTACTCTTGCTTATACAATCAGCTATTCAGGACAGACCTACATACCAACCTTTAGGCACCTAGCCCACTTAATAAGGTATTTGAATGTTTTTCTTCATTTGGAATTATTTTCTGACTATCACACTCCATCTTCTCTTTTCATCATTCAAATTTCTGCCCCTGGTTCATTTTCTTCAAGTAGAAGAATACAGAATCAAAGAATACAGAATCACTGATTATATACTTATGGGTTTTGGCTCATAACTTTAGAAGTTTGACATAAGGCAATAAATCAATACAGAAGCAGCTTTCCTCCAAACAGTTTGCATAGTTTAATAATTTGTTTTTCTAATTATTCTTTTTATATGTCTCTAACAGCTAATTACTAAATATCTTTTAAAAATATTGGAGAAATATATCAGTAAATGCGAGTGGGACCAGCATGGGAGAGCTAAGTATATTTTCAGAATTCTGTATAGTTACCCACATTGTCCCATAAAATGATTTGTAAGATCCCATCCACCATTAAATTGAGTCTGTACCTAGCATTGTTTAAATACTTACTCTAAGTTTTCTCCTTCTACCCATTGTTTATAAAATTATTCTTTAATTTCAGTGCTATAATAGTAATTTATTACCTAGCAATAATCCATGTATTTTGATTGGGATAGCATCTATAGAGTTCCTTAGTTTGGATATTAAACTGTTGCCATAAACTTCATATTTCAGATGCTTGCACAAAAATACCTTCTTTCAAGAATATTCATTCAAAAATGCAACATGTAGAACATTATGCAGAGTTTTCATGGCCTACTTTTGCTTTTGTATTTTTATGTGCTGGGTTGTACTCAAATTCTCTAAAACTGCCATGACTCAGGTTAGATATCAAAAGTCTGAAAAGCTAAGAGTCTTACCCGGTAATCCATCACTCCCTCACCTAGGCCTTTCATTATAGGTTTCTAAAGCAGCCTAGAAATTAAATAAAAACCCTTTTGTTTTCTCTGTAGTATAGGTGATCATGTAGTCTCAAGCAAAACTTGAGAAATATTCTTGAAGCATTGTATATCATGTCTGGCTGTGAGCAGCTGAGCACCATGTTTTGAATAATGATGATGCTGATGATAAAAACAATAACTAGTATGCATCACACACTTCCCTGTACAAGGCAAACCTTGAATTGAGAGTTTACAGTAAAGGTTTCTGGCATTGCATTGTGTGTTTTGCACAGATTATAATTAATTTTTATAAAACTCTTAATGGGACTATTTGCCAAATGAAAAAACTCAAGTCCTGAAAGGTTAAATAATTTAGAAAAGATCACAAAGTAAGTGCTTAAACCAGGTTTAACTTTCTCCAAACTCTAGGCTCCTAAATAGTATACTGGAAAGTCAAAATATTGGACCTCTCTGAATATGATGACATGGGGAGAATCAATTTTGGAATTTATCTATACTGAAAAATTTGAGCACTTGGTAATGTTATTTGAATAGCATAGCAAAACATATTCAAATTAGGAAATAGTCATGGGTTTGAAGGGGGAAATGCAGTAGAATGCAGTAAAACTAAACTAACAGTTTAACTGATTTTTTTAAGTAAGTGAGATGGCTCTTATACTGACATAGATATACACATACAGCCAACAAAATACATAAAGTTCCTATCATAAGCTCAAAGAATATCTATTTCTTTCAAGACTGTAAGAAGGTGCACTGTGTTGCTTCTTTGAAAATATGGACATTATTTCTACCATATATTGATTACTCAGCCAAACTCTGTAAATATATAAGTGATAATGACTGATACCAGATATATAATCCAGAAGAATGTGAATATTTTATATCCATATGAGTATATTACTAGATATCTGCTTTCAACAATTATTGATGGAATAAACTGTGTTCTTAATTTCTTAGAAAACGGTATTTTAAATACTTATTTTTAAACAACCAGATTAAATTAGCATCTCATAAGAATGACCTTTACTAAAGGTCATTTAGTAAAGGTCACCTTTAGTAAAGGTGAAGGAAAAAATGTAAAAGTACTTACTCTATATTACTTTTTATATTCTGCTATGAGAAATAAAATCATTAAGTTTAATTAGTAATTAATTACTCATCTATTCTACATGAGTCAATTATGATATAACCTATGCACAGATAGAGCACAGCTTCTGTATTGTTTTAATCTCTTATGTCAAACATTTAAAGTTAAGAATCAATCCCATTAAGTACATCAGTGATCCTGTATTCTTTGTGGCTGCAGCTTACAGGTGATGTAGGACAAAATTATTTGCAACCTTGAATTCAGTACTCTTCTGAGTACTGAATGACACTATGACTCTATGACTAGCCATTCATACACACACATATAAAATATTATATTCATTCAAAAGTTATCTCATATATCATAAGAGTGGACCTTGAATTAAAATATTTTTTAATTACAGTCAACATTCAATACTATTTTAAATTAGTTTCAGGTGTACAGCATAGTGGTTAGACATTTATATAATTTATGAAGGGATACCCTTATTAGTCTAGTATTCATCTGTCACCATACATAGTTATTACAATATTCTTTATATTGTATTTTATACTCCTGTGACTGTTTTCATAACCTGCAATTTGTATTTCTTAATGCCTCAGCATTTTCACCAGTCTTTCTACTCCCCTCTCATCTGGCAATCATTAGTTTGTTCTCTATATCAGTCACTCTGTTTCTGTTTTGTTTGTTCACTTATTTTGTTTTATAGTTTCCACATATAAGTGAAGTCATGTGGTATTTGTCTTTCTCTGTGACACTTATTTCATTTAGCATAATCATCTTCAGGTCTATCCATGTTGTAAATGGTAAGATTTCAATTTTTGTGGCTGAGTAATATTCCTGTATATATATATTCACATTTTTTTTAATTCAATCATGTTTTGATTGGCACTTAGGTTGCTTCCATATCTTGGCTATTGTAAATAATGCTGTAATGAACATAGAGGTGCATATATATTTTCAAATTAGTATTTTGGATTTCTTTGGATAAATATTCAGAAGTAAAATTGCTAGTTCATAAAGTAGTTCTGTTTTTAATTTTTTGAGGAATCTCTATATGGTTTTGGATCTTAAGCTGGTTAAAGTAAAGTAATCTCTTATAATAAAAAAAATCTCATGTGTTTGTATATATGTATATGTGTACATGTGTGTATCTGTGCGTGTGTTTAAATAAGAGTCATATAATATAATGAAAAATTATTTTTTGAAAGTAAAGAAGTGATTCCAAAAAACACCTATTTTGAGTAGAAAATATCAAAGGGACACAGGAGTCAACTGAAAGAGCTCCCAAATAATCAAAACTGAAATAATCTGATCAAGAAAATGAATATAGTAGTATTGGTTTACTACTCATGTATAATATAAAATAAATATCACAAACTCCATTCTGCTATAAATTACTGAATAAATGAATAAATGAGAAGAAACACTTATATAATTTACACAGTGATCCCCTTGACTAATCTAGTACACTCTTGGAACAATGTATAGTTGTTACCATATTATTCATTATGATCACTATGCTTTACTTTATATTGCCATAACTGTTCTGTAACTACCAATCTGCACTTCTTAATGTCTTTACCTTTTTCACTCAGCCTCCCAGTCCCCCTTCAATCCATGACCTCCATCAATCTAGTAACCATTTGACACCATATATAGTTATTACAATACTAATACCTTATATCCTTATGATTATTGTGTAACAACTAATTTGTACTTCTTAATCCCTTTCCCTTGTACACTCACTCCAACCCTTCTCTCATATGGCAACCATCTACATGTTCTTGTATCTATTAGTTTGTTTCTGTTTTGTTCTTTGGATTCCACACATGAGCAAGATCATATTGCATCTATCTTTCTCTGCCTGACATGCATCACTCACCACAATACTCTTCAGATGAATCCATGCTTCCACAGAAAACAAAAACCTAGTCCCTTTCATGGCCAAGTAATATTCCATTGTATATATGTAACACCTATTCCTTATTCATTCATCCATTGATGGACACCCAGACTGCCTCCATATCTTGCTCATTGTAAACAATGCTGCAATAAACATATAAATGCACATGTTCCCTCAAAGTAGCATTTTGGGTTTCTTTGGATGAATACCCAGAAGTACAATGACTGGGTTCTTCTTTATCTCTTGGTATAGCCTTTGTTTTTAAGTTTATTTGGTCTGGTATAAGTACTGCTACCCTAGTTTTTATTTTTCGTTCTATTTTCATAAAATATATTTTTCCATCTCTTTACTTTCAGTCTGTGATTGTCTTTTGATTTGAAGTGAGTTTCTTGTATAGGATACATTTATAAAATTCTTTTTTATAGAACCAATACATGCTTCCATTTAACTTCTATACCCTGTATCTAATTATGTACTAGACAAAGTTCAATTCCATAAGCCTTTCTAAGTTAACTCTGACAGATATTGTTTTGAGTTTTGTGTTTACAAGTGAATAAAGGTTTTATCTTCCTAGAATGTAAAATATGTCATGAAAATTTTTTAAAAACTTGATGTAGGATATGTTGGGATGGCTCAGCTGGTTAAGCACTCACCTTGGAGCCTCAGGGTCCAAGGATTTAATCCTGTCCTGGCCTGTGCTGACTCATATGCTGAACTTGGGTGTGGGCTCCAGTTCAGTTCTCACCAGGGTGAGCTTCCTATGTGGGAAGCCCATGGTTCAGCCCCCAACTCACGGGGGGGCATTCCTCCCATGCAGGAGGCCCCCAGCCTGCTTCCCACACTGCACAGCTTTCCCTTCCACCTGTATGAAATGAAACTACATCGAAGACTGGGGACATACAACTATGGAAACTGCTCTGGGCCCTCCCCCTTTTCTCTGGCAAAAACAATAAAATACATCTTAAAAAAAATCTTGAAGTAGCTTTTTGCCTTTTTGTGACCTCAAGAGCAAGACAGATCACTGGCAATCTGCACTGAAGCCACTAAAATTCTTTACCGCAGGGTTAGTTCCATCTGCTGAAACTATAGGGTCTGGTCCAGCTATACTGGCACAATATGCTCTGCTAATGTAAAACATGTGAAAGATATAGGCTTCATCAAGTGACCTTTCTTACATGAATTATCCAAAACATCTATCTGACCAAAGAAACAATGTTTGTAATGCTTTTGATGTAAAATTAAATATCTTCATTTAAAAATATTTAACATATACAGTTTTTAAAGGAAAAGTAAAATAAAATCATTGACATGTTTATTCTAATATCACTTTAATATATAAAAATATAAATCTAGGGATACACTTTCTATATTTAGAACTACACAGCTATAATATTAAAACATAATTATAAATATAAAACAAAGTATCAAAATCAACATATTACCATATTTATTGTGTCATTAATGTTTTGTTGAAATTTAGTCACCATTTGCCACAAAGATATGGTATGATCCAAAGGTGTAAGTATTTTTGAAACTTGCATATGTCTATAGTTGTATACCTTGAATCAGTTGTATGACTGCTTATCTGCATTCAAATTGCTGCAAATTATTTATTCATCTGAAACATCATGCTGTCATTTAGACTTGCCTGACTCAACTGCTTTATTTGAGGCTAAGTTCATTTTTGTTCTGTGTTCATTTTCCTACAATAATTAAATTAGCACTACTGGTACCGGGATGAAATTGAAAGCAGAATTTGAATGGAAGAAATTACATGAAGCTTATTACACAATACTCATGTAAATATTTTTAAAGTTCTTATCAAAATGAAAAGAGAAAAGAAAAAGGAAAAGTTCTAATAGGAACTACCAAATACCGGTATATGATACTTGCCTTTAGAAACTTCATCTGTTTTCAACTTTGAAGGTTATCACAATACTCATATAATTAGAAGATTGTTTCCAGCTTTTTTGTTCACATTCAGTCAATGAAGTACCAAAAAGTTACATTTTTCTCTTCAAGTTATATTTTTATCTTCATTGGACATAATTGTTAATATGTTCAAAGACAGTTTATTTTTAGTTATTTTAATCTGAAACATTGTTAGTATTAAGTTTAAAAACATTATCTAACACATAAAGAAATACTCCTTTAATGACTATTGTTTTGTTTATATTTGCCTATTTGCAATTCAGTGTGGCAGTCCTGCCTTGCCCACAGGGGTTCTATTTCGTAGAATGTAATTGAAAATACCTCTTTGTAATCTTAGAATTGAGCATAAATATAATTTTCTTAGCATCTTAATTGCAATGCCATTAAAACCTCTAAAGATAAAAGAATCGAATACTTAATTTTAGAAGACACATTATAGTATAAACATAATTACCCAGTAGCATGTAACATACTTGTGTATTAGACAATCTCTTAAAATTCTACTCATTTTTATAATATGTATTTCAGATAGTTAAAAGAATTTTGAGATTTTTATATGCTCTTTAAATGTGTTTACATATAGAGAGTAAATTAATATTTTTCTGCATATCAAGTAGTATATTAAATCTTTTGTTGCTATTACTTTTAGAATTTTAAGACTTGTTATTTTAATAAATTTTAGTTTCTTTAAAATTGAAAATTTGTGGATGCAGGCAGGGATGGCTCTGCAGGTTAAGCACTCGCTTTGCAGCTATAGGGTCAGGGGGTCGAGTCCTGGTCCTGGACCATGCAGACCCATATGCTGAACTGGGGAAAGCTTCCCTTGTGGAAGGCCCTCAGCTCAGTTCCTGTGCTACTTGGTTCCACTCTCACCAATGTGAAATGAAACTATGACAAAACTGATGATGTCTGGCTGTGGAGACTGCTCTGGGCCCTCCCCCTTCTCTCTCTTTCTCTCTCTCTCTGTCAAACAATAATAAATAAATAAACCTTTAAAATAGAAAATTCTCTTTGTAAGAACAAATATTGAAAATTTGTGTGTGTGTGTGTGTGTGATTATATTGTCCCAATTTTTAGAACTCTGCATGGCATTCAGAAACTTGGATAGGTTGACGGGACACCTTAATTCCCTTTACTGAGATTTTCGTCTCACTACTGACCTTTCCATTATAGAAGAACACGCAACACCTTTTGATGACATATCCATTTCAAATGCTCAAACTCTTTAGTCAGTAACTGTTGTAAAAACATAGAAAATTCAGCATGCTCTCTAGGGGAGAAAAGAAAATGCATGCTAACATTATGTATTCCTGTCTTAGTCTTGTATAACTTCTGGAATCTCAACAGTTATTGCAAAGGTGTGAAATCACATATATCTTGTTTATTTATTTTTTTTTAAAGATTTATTTTATTGATTTTTGACAGAAACAGAGAGAGAGAGAAAGAGAGAAGGGGGAGGGCCCAGAGCAGTCTCCATAGTTGACATTAGTTTTCCATATAGTTTCACTCCACAGGTGGGCACAGGGCTGCAAACGGCAGGAACTGGGCCAGGAGCCTCCCACATAGGTCCTGGCAAGAACTGAACTGGGGGCACTCCCCAGTTCAGCATGTGGGTCCGCATGGGCCGGGGCTGGGATTCGATCCTCGGTACCCAGGGCTTCAAAGCGAGCGCTTAACCCGCTGGGCCATCCCAGCTTTCCCGTCTTGTTTATTTTTAATGATAATAATTCAATTTTCTTCTTAAAAATTCCTCTGCAATAAAAAATAAATATGAGTAGTAGACGTGTTGTAGTTACCACTAGTGAGGTGTGGAAATATCTAATCATTATTTTTGTACACCTGAAATGGATAAGAATGCAACAAAAATAAATAAATAAATAAATAAATAAATAAATAAATAAAATTATAGAAAATAGAGATAAAAAACTCATTTACTAAAATAAACAAATTTTTGAAAACTTTCAATTTGAAATTTGATGCTTTATTAATATCCAAATTGCCATTAAGTGTTTTTGACTTGTGATAAGTCCCTAAGAATAAGTTTCTAGAAAGTTTTTCTTCTGTAGTCATATTAATATTATACATACTTAGGCATATATGAAATCTCATAAACAAAGTACCAGAATGGCACAAATGCATAAACTTGTTGCCATTTCTATTGTTATGATATAAAATAAGTCTTGTTTTATGTCTTTAATGTAACTTTTCACAACTTAGAGTATGACGTTTTACAAAATGTTGATGAAATATTTAATGTTACTATGAGTCATGAATTTTATTTTACTCATTTTAATGTGTCTTTAATTTTTGTGCATGTAATTAAGTTTTAAAGTTTATTTAAAATAATGATACCACAGACATCATTAAAATAGCAGTATGAGAGGTGCTTCTTGAAATCTCCCCTGGAAATTACAACAAATTGAACAGCTATAATTCAACAAAATATTCTCTGTGGAACACACCAACACACCTGAGAGAACAGCACAATGCAACGTCTGAAGATGGGCAAATCGAGGTGACCACGTGAGAAATGGAAGGGAAAGTGCAGAGACAGGAGCCACAAGATGCAGCCAGAAGCTCAGGAGAGGGAAAGAGTGAGTGAGATGACAGGTGTACCTCTTGTGGCCCTGAGCCTTCCTGCCTGAGGAATCAGCATATAATATGGCTGAACCAAGCACTCAGGGCAGAGACCTCAGGGCAAAGATTGAATACAGAAAAGTGAAAGCCCTCAAACCCTCACTGCCCTCACCGCTCTCACTGCCAGGCTGAAAACAAAAACATGGAGGCTGGCTGCCTCACCTAACCTTCCCAGAGCTCACCTCCCACACACCCTCCTGTTTTTCTGTGGGCCCCAGAAGAAACTGTATCAGTGGGTGTCACATTAAAGAGCAAAATATCTATAGCTCTGAAAACTGGGGAGATAGCTCCTGAGCAGTAGATTACCTACACAGTGTACGTAGATAATTCCAGTGACGGAAGAAGCTGTAAGGGTGAGAACATGATGAGATGGCTGCTGGTATTACCCAGCATCACAAACACACGTGCTGTATCTCCCAATACCCTCACCCCTACCTTTCCCAGCTAAAACCAGCAGAGGCACCCAGGGCAGCTGAGACACACAGTGCTGCTGTATCTGGTTATAGTGGCAGCACTAGGCTTTCAGAGGCTATGAGCCACATAGCCCACCACTTTCCCTATGGGGATGGTGCACTGAGACCAAGTTGACAGAGACACAGAGAAGAAACCCACCTCTCAGGAAATACCCCACTGCAAAAAGATGGAAACAATGCAAGAAAAAATAAAACACTGTAGTTCAAGAGAGAAAACAAAACACTTCAGGGATACCTACTAGAAAGAAAAGAAAGATTTCTTCATTTCTACCTGCTACAGAATCTACTCCTGTAGATAGATGTCCAGGAAAACAACCACATAACTTGCTATGAATAACCGAGAAAACAGAACTACTCAGAAAAAATAATTTAAAAAATCTCCAGAAAAGGAATTTAAAGACATGGAAATATATAATTTAAATGACAGAGCACTCAAGATTGGAATCTGAAAAACAACAAAACAAAAACCTCAATGAGTTGCAAGAAAACTAGGGCAGTTTAATGAACTAAAAAATAAAATCAACAAACAAAATGTATATTTTACCAAAGAGATTGAAATTTAAAAAGGAACCAAATAAGAATTCTGGAGATGAAGAACTCAATAAATGAGATGAAGAATAAAATCATTAGCCTAGAAAACTAAGCAGACCAGATGGAGGAAAAAATTAGTGATATTGAAGATAGAATTATAGAAACAAAACAAGCAAAAGAGAGTAAAGAGTATAAAGAAATGAAAAAACAAATACAAAAAATCTCAACAGGGACTATAAGAATGTAACAGAAAGAGCAACAAAAGAATAATGGGTATATCAGAAGGAGAAGAAAGTAAGGCAAAGAGAGTCTATTCAAACAAATACTCAATGAGAACGTCCCAAACCTAGGAAAAAAAAACTGGATTCACAAATCTGTGAAGCATGGGAAAGCTGGGATGGCTCAGCGGGTTAAGTGTTCACTTTGAAGCCCCGAGGACCGAGGATCAAATCCCGGCTCCGGCCCAGGCGGACCCACATGCTGAACTGAGGTGTGCCTCCCGAATGCGGTGAGGCCCCCAGTTCAGTTTAAAAAAAAAAAATTAAAAATTAAAAAATCTGTGAAGCAAACGAAACACCTGATTACCTTAATACCAACAGGCCTTCTCCAAGGCACATTATATTAAAGCTGTCAAAATTAACAACAAAGAGAGAAGTCTCAAGGTAACCAGGGAAAAGAAGACTGTAACCTACAAAGGAAAACTTATTAGTTTATTTTCAGATTATCATTAGAAAATCTGCAAGCCAGGAGAGAGGGTAATAAAACATTCAAACTATAGAAAGAGAGAAATTACCAGCCAAAAATAATATATTAAGCAAATTTATTCTTCATATATGAAGAAGGAATAAACACCTTTTCAGATTCTCAGGAATTTTTTTTACCACAAGGCCTGTGTTACAAAAAATACTGAAGGAAGCTATTTGACCTGAAACAAAATGTCAAAGGGATATAAAACCATAAGCAAGGTTACTAATAGACAGACAAAAGCAGGAAATAGGAACCTCTACACACAATAGGGCACTATACAATTAAATATAACATGAAGGATGAAGAAGATGAAAAAATATATTTAAAAAAATGAATAAGAAGACACTAGCTACCATAACAACAAATTAACACAGAGTGTAAATAAGAATAATTTGTGACAACAAAAAAATAAAAAGAGGAAGAAAACGTGTGATTTGACAAAGATGGATAGAGATAAGAAACACACTTAAGAATAAACATTACTATATATATGAAACTTTCTTTCACATAAACTTCATAGTAACCACTCAAAAAAAAAAAAAATCAGAACAGACCTAAATAAAAAAAGAGAAAACAGAGGGATAAAATTCTATAATATCACCAAATTAAAATGACAAGCAGAAATAAAATGCCTAAGAAACGATGGAGACACCGAGCCACCAGAAAACAAAAAACAAAGTGGCCATAGGAAATCCTCATTTATCAATTATCACCCTAAATGTAAATACATTGAACATACCAATAAAAAGGCACAGAAAAACAGATTGTGTCAAAACACAAGACCCAACCATATGCTGCCCAAGAGACACACCTCAGCATCAAAGACAGATATTCTCATAGACTCAAAGTAAAAGGGTAGAAAATGATACTTTAAGCAAATGGCATCCAGAGAAAGCAGATGAATCCATAATCATATCTAACAAAACAGATTTCAGGATAAAGGTAATAAGGGAAAAGCTGGGATGGCTCAGTGGGCTAAGTGCTCTCTTTGCAGCCCTGGGGACCGAGGATTGAATCCCGGCCCTGGCCCATGTGGACCCATATGCTGAGCTGGGGTGTGCTTCCCATGCAGGAGGCCCGCAGTTTGGTTTTTGCCCCCCCCCCAATTGGGCCCTTAGCTGGAAGGGGCACACCTCCCATACAGGAGGCCCCCAGCCCAGTTCCTGCCCTGTGCAGCCCAACCCAACTGTGTGGAACAAAACCATGTTAAAAAACTAATGATGGGAAAGCTGGGATGGCTCAGCGGGTTAAGCACTCGCTTTGAAGCCCCAGGGACTGAGGATCGAATCCTGGCCCAGGCCCATGCGGACCCACATGCTGAACTGGGGTGTGCCCCCAGTTCAGTTCTTGCTACGACCTATGTGGGCGGCTCCTGGCCCAGTTCCTGCCCTGCGCAGCCCTGTGCCCACCTATGGAGTGAAACTATATGGAAAACTAATGTCAACTATGGAGACTGCTCTGGGCCCTCCCCCTTCTCTCTGTCTTTCTCTGCTTCTATCTCTCTCTGTCAAAAACAATGCAATAAATCTTCAAAACAAACAAAACAAAATAATAAAAATAAAGGTAATAAGAGATGAAGACCAACATTTTATAATGATAAAGAGGACAATAAAGTGATAACACATAACACTTAATATATATGCCCTCAATCAGAAAGCACCAAAAAATACAAAGCAATGACTAACAGAATTAAAGGGAGAAATTGACAGATACAATTATAGTAGGGGACCTAAGCACCCCATTGACAGCACGGATAGTTCAAACAGAAAACTAATAAGAAAATACCAGCTTTAAATAACATATTAAGCCAAATGGATATAATTGACATTTACAGAACACTTTATCCTAGACCACAAGACTATACATTCTTTTCTAGTGCACATGGAACAAAGTCGACAACAGACTGTATGCTAGAACACAAAACTAGTCTCAGCATATTTAACAAGATTGAAATCATACCAAACGTATTCTCTGACAACAAAGCTTTGGAATTGGATTTCAACTGCCAAAAGAAAGCAGGAAACCCCACAAATATGTGGACATTAAACAACATGTTTTAAATAATGACAGGGTCAAAGAAAAAATAGAAGAGATCAAAAGTTACATAGAGACAAATGAGAATAAAAATACATTCTATTAAAATGATTGGGATACACCAGAAACAGTAATAAGGAAGAAATTTATATCATTAAAGGCCTATCTCAAAAAACAAGAAAAATCCCAAATATATAACCTAGCATTACATTTTAAAGGACTAGAAAAATAAAAACAAATAAAACCCAAGGTCAATAGAAGAAAAGAAATAATAAAAATTAGAGCAGAACTAAATGAAATAGATAACAAAAAGACAATAGAAAAAATTAATACAACAAACAGCTGGTCCTTTGAAAAGATGAATAAAATGGACAAACTCCTGGCTAGACTGTTCAAGGTAAGTAGAGAAAGGACACAAATAACCAAAATAAAAAATGAAAGAGAAGAAGTTGAAACAGATATCACAGAAATACATAGGATTATAGAAGAATACTATGAAGCAATATGTGCCACCAAATTCAATAGCCTAGAAAAAATTCAGCCTTCTCTGACTAAATCTTGAAGAACTGAAAAATCTAAATAGACCCATCAACAGTAAGAAAATTGAAACAATCATCTCAAATCTCCCCCAAAGCAAAAGTCCAGGACCAAATGACTTTACTAATCAATTCTATCAAACATTCAAAGACAATATACCTGTCCTCCTCAAACTCCTCCAAAAAAATCGAAGAAGTTGTGATACTTCCTAACTCATATTATAAGGCCGATATTACCCTGATATCAAAACATGGTTAATACAACAAACAAGCAAGTAAACAAGCAAATAATCAAATAAATAAATAGAAAAAGAAAGCTATAGATCAATATTTTTTATGCAAAAAACTATGAAGCAAAACTATGAAATACTAGCAAATTGAATACAATAATACATTTAAAAGATTATACATCACAATAAAATAGAATTTATTCCAGGGGTACAAGAATAGTTCAACATATGCAATTTGATCAATGTGATATACCACATTAACAAAGTGAAATATAAAAACCACATGAGTATATCAATTGATGCAGAAAAATCATTGACAAGATTTATGATTAAAACATTTAATAAAACAGGTATAAAAGGAAAGTATCTCTACATAATAAAGGCCATGTATGACAAATATTCAAGTAATTTCATACTGAATGGGGAAAAACTGAAACCTTTTCCTGTCAATTCAGGAATAAGAAGGGATGCTCCCTGTCACCACTGTATTGAACATAGTATTGGAAGTCCTAGCCAGAACAATCAAGCAAGAGAAGGAAATAAAAGGCATCCAATTTGTAAATGAAGTACCGTATTTTCCAGCGTATAAGACGACCGGGCGTATAAGACGACCCCCTAATTATACAGTTAAAACATAGGTTTAGGCCTATATTCGCTGTATAGGACTACAGCCTCAGAAGTGGGGGGTAGTCTTATACAGCGAATATAGGCCTAAACCTATGTTTTAACTGTAAAACTAGGGGGTCGTCTTATACGCCCGGTCGTCTTATACGCCGGAAAATATGGTAAATTGTCACCTTTTGCAGATGATGTGATTCTTTTTTATAGGAAACCCTGAAGACACCACCAGAAAGCAATTAGAAACAACAAACAGATACAGTAAAGTTGGAAGATGCAAAACCACTATATAAAATTTTATTGCAGTCCTGAATACTAACAATGAAACTTCAGAAAAAGAAGTGAAAAATAAAATACTTTCTACAATTGCAACAAAAAGAATAAAATACATATGAATAATCTTAACAAAGATTATTGAAAGACTTGTGCACTGAAAATTTTAAGACATTATTAAAAGAAATTGAAGAAGACACTAAGTAGAATAATATTTCCTGTTCATGGTTTGGAAGAATCAACATAGTAAAAAGGCCCAAAATGGGGATTTAAAGCAATCCCCATCAAAATCCCAGTGGCATTTTTTCAAGAAAGAAAACCAAAAAATCATCAGATTTGTATGGAACTATAAAAGACCCCAAATAGATAAAGCAAACATATGGGGAAAAGAAACACAGCTGGAGGTATCATGCTCTCTGTCTTAAATTTATACTAAACAGTGACAATAATTGAAACAGCATGGTATTGGCATAAATATAGACCCACAGACCACTTGAATAGAATTGAAAACCCAGAAGGAAATCCACAAATATATATGCGGGTAATTTTCAATAAAGGAGCCAAAATCATACAATGAAGAAAAGCAAGTCTCTTCAATAAAATGAAGGTGAAGGAATGCCACAACCAACAGAGAAACAAAAACTCAGACACAGGCGACAGTTTAGTGAATACAAGAGGGTATGGGGAGATGGGGGTTCTATAGAGGAAGGAGGAAGTATGCACAGAATGCAAAGCTTTGGTGATGCAAATATATGGTGATGAAAGGAGAACTGACTCTGGGTGGTAAGTACACAATACAATACATATATAGATGGTGTATTATAGAATTGTACACTTAAAATCTATGTAATTTTCCTAACCCATGTCCCCCAACAAAAACAAAACAAAACAAACAAGCAAAAAATAACTTGCAGATTATTATCAGGAATAACACCTAAGTGTTAAAATAGGAAATTTAAAATTAAAGTTATTTTCCAATTTAAAAAATAAAATAATGACAATACACATACTCAAGTGTGGAGCTTGATAATTTTCTCAATTTTAAAACGTCGCTATACCCAATACCCAGATCAAGAAATCAAACCTATCAATACCCCGAAAAGCTCTCTTAGGTCACTTCCCAGAAAGGAGTAATCGTTAATCTAACTTATCTCACATGTCTGTTTTCTAACTTTACAAAAAAGGTTTTCACAGTTAGGGAACACCACATTAGAATATGAATCTTTTCTTTTAGATTATATGTATGGATTTCAATCATGTTGCCTGTAGAAATAATTTGTTACTGTTATATGCTATTTTATTTATGAATATACTATAATTTATATATCCATTTTATTGTTGGTGAAATGTTAGTTTGGATTAATTCATATATGTATGAATTCTGGTACACACAGAATGCAAAGATTCTGTTTTAATAGTACTATCAAAAACTTTTCCAAAAAGATTGCTCCAATTTACAGTTTTATGAATAGCATATGAGACTTTGAATTGCACCACAACTTCACCAACACTTGATATTTTTTATTTTAATTTTTGCTAATTGGGAAAAAATGTTGACTATTTCATGGTTATTTAGTTTTATATTTTCTCCTATGACTCAATAGATTCAAAACATTTCATACACTTATTTTATATTAGAATATGCTCTTTAATAAAGTTCCTATTCAAGTATTTTAGTCCTTTTTATAGAGTTCTATAGATTACTTGACATTGTGTAGGAGTTACTTATATATTCTTGACATTGGTCCGTTGTCATATACATGTATTGCAAATATCTTCTACTCAGAAGCATCATCTCTCAATGGGTCTTTTGGTAAACAGAAGTCATGAATTTCCATAATGTTAAATTAATCAATAGATTTTATTATGGTTAGTATATCCTGTGTCATTTTAAAGGAATATTTCCTTACCCTAGAACATGAAAATATTCTATTTTCTTCCAGAAGAATTTTTTACCATTTATATTTAGATTTATGACTCATATAAACATGTTAGAATTAAGATTTTTTTCCCCTCTTTGAATGTCCAAGTGATCCAACAACACATACTAGA
Organism: Craseonycteris thonglongyai; assembly: GCA_004027555.1. Lineage (NCBI taxonomy): Eukaryota > Metazoa > Chordata > Mammalia > Chiroptera > Craseonycteridae > Craseonycteris > Craseonycteris thonglongyai. The sequence continues at coordinate 21,083 of PVKE010011860.1, read as the reverse complement.
AGATCATACTTTTTTTTCTCACTGCATTGCGATATCCTATGGTCATAGATCAAGTGACTATATAGAGGGTGCAAAAAAATGTGTACACATTTTAAGAAGGAAAAGCACTGCATTAAAATTGTAATACTCAATATGTAATGATAATAAAAGATGAATACAAGTCACATTTGACTTGTGCAATTAAAAGAGGTGCTCAAAGTGGTTATTGTCAGCATCCAGACATTTGATTATGGTAAACTACTGCTTGAGCAACATTGACAAAAGTGTTCACTTGTATCACTGCACATGCTGTTTTAATTTACCATGTGTCTCAAACTTATTATGAATGTGTGCAATTGTAAAGCATGTTGGAGGTTGTAGCATACTCATGCCTTTATTGCCATACTTACACAATATTCTCAAATTTTAAATGCTACTTCAAAATGGTCTTGCACTCCTTAAAAGACAACCATGCTTTGACATTTTCTTTGACTGTCCTGGCTGTTACATGGTCACACTAGCTTCACTTGATTAATGCCAACTTTGGAGCAAATATCATACTACACACTGCTACCATAATTTAACTCAACTTTGAAAAGTAATATATAGATAACATCTCTTAAAATGTGTTTACAATTTTTGGTATGCTCAGTATATATGCAAGCTGGTTTCAATATTCTCTATTTGTTCTAATCCTTATTTTTATTCTGGACTGATACTACATTGTCATGACTGTAGCTTTATAATTTAAGTTTTCTGAGTTTACTTTGCTAAAACTAATTTGTCAATTTTTGTCTACTGTGTTAAATACAAATTCAAATTAATTTGTCAATTTCAACATATCAGAAATTCCAAAGACTTTGATTGGCAATGTGTTTATTATATAAGTCAATTTGAGATAAATGAACATTTTTGTAATGTTGTCTTTCAGTGCATAGACATGGAGTATACCACTACTTATTTGTGTGTGTGTGTGTGTGTGAGTGATTTTTTTTTTTTTGTGTGTGTGTGTGTGTGTATTACTGTTTTTGACAGAGACAGACAGACAGAGAGAGGCCAAGAGAAGGGGGAGGGCCCAGAGCAGTCTCCACATTGTGCATTATCAATTTTCAACATGGCTTTGTTCCACACAGGTGGGCAAGGGCTTCACTGAGTGTGAACTGGCTGAGGGCCTCCTGCATGGAAGACATGCTCTCTCAAGCCAGGGGCCAAACCATGGGTCAAGAGCAGAACTGGGAGCCTCTCACATGGAAAGCACCCCCTAGGTCAGCATATAGGTTTGCACAGCCTGGGGCTAGGATTCAATCCTTGATCCCTGGGGCTGCAAAGTGAGAACTTAACCTGCTGAGCTCTCTTGGTTTCCCCTGGATATATTTTAGTATTATATTTTTATGTAGCTTACGATCTAAAAGTCTTGTGTATCTTTGTTAGATGTATTCCTAAATATTTGATATTTCAGTATAGTGCTTTAAATATTTGATGTTTCAGGTATTACTTTTTAAAAATACATTTTACTTTCTTAATATTTAGATTTGGTACTGATATGTAGAGTGTATTTATTTTTCTAACATTTTATTATAAAATATAAAATAAGTGGTGAATTTAAAAGAATTTTGCACACATACACACACAAGATAATAAAAGGGAAATCTATACATACCTACATACACAGTGAAACTATGAAAAATTAAGCAAGCAAAAACAATTGTTTTAAAATTACTCAGAAAAAGGAAATGTTATTTTAAGCCAGTGTCAAAACAAAAACTCACTTTTCATCAGAAATGGTGAAAGATAAAATATAAAAATATGTAACATGACATTTTTAATGTACTCAAAAAAATATACCAAGTATTTTTCAGACCAACAGAAACAAAAAGATACTGCTGTAAGTAGATTCTTACACTAAAGGCAATTATAAATATGTATTTTAAAAAGTAATTTTGTAATAGAGGCTTACCCATAATATGTCAAGAAAGAAAGAGCAAGAAAAAAACAAAACAAAAACAAAATGAAAGACATCCAAATTGGAAAAAAAAAAGTAAAACTGTCAGTTTTTGCAGATGACATAATTCTTCATGTAGAAAATCCTAAAGACTCCACCAAAAAGCTATTAGATACAGGGATTGTGGGATAGTTCAGCAAATTGAGCATTTGCCTCACAGTTGCGCAGTCTGGGATTTGATTTCCAGCCTCGGTCTGTGCAAATCTATATGCTGAACTGCAGCACAAGTGGCCAACTTCTAGGATGCTTCCCATGTGGGAGGTCCCCAGTTCATTTTCCACCCTGTGAGATCTCACATCCACCTGTGTGGAATGAAATTACCGGTATGTCACAGCTAATGATGTACGAATGTGGAGACTGCTCTGCCCTGCCCTGCCCCCTCACCTTCTCTGAAACAGTAAAATAAATTTTAAACAAACAAACAAAAAAACCTATTAGAACCAGTAAAGGAAAACAGTATGTTTCAGGATACAAGATTATTGTATAAAACTCTTTGGTGTTCTTATATACTAACAGGAAATTTCCAAAAAAGAAATAAAAAACATATTCCATTTGCAATTATAACAATAAAAGTAATATTCCTACTAATACACTTAACAGAAGAGGTGAAGGACATGTACACATACACTGAAAACTATAAGACACTGTTGAAATAAATTTAAGAAGACAAAAAAAATTGGAAAGATATTTTTGTTCATGGGTTGAAAGGATCAACATAGGGGAAGCTGGGATGTCTCAGTGGGTTAAGCGCTCACTTTGCATTGCCAGGGACTGAGGATTGAATCCCGGCCCCGGCCTGTGCGGAACCATGTGCTGAACTGGGAGCTCCCCCAGTTCAGTTCTTTCTCTGTCACTGTATCTCTCTCTCTCTGTGTCAAAAAACAATTAAAAATAAATAAATAAATATTTTTTAAAAAAAGGATCAACATAGTTATAATTACCATATTACCTAAAAAAAATATGCAGATTTAATGCAATCCCCAACAAAACACCAGTGACATTTTTCAAAGAACCAAAAAGTCATCAAATTTGTATGAAACCACAAAAGATGACAAATTCTGAGAGAAAAGTTCAAAGCTGGAGGGATCACATTCCTTGACTTCAAATTATACAACTACTACAAAGTTCCAAAATTCAAAATAGTATGATATTGGCAAACAAACAAACAAAAAAACAAAACAAAAAAACAGACAACCAGACTAATGGAACAAAATTGATAGCCCAGAAATAAATCCACACGTATATAGGCAACTGTTTTTTGACAAAGAAGAAAAAAGTATACAATGAAGAAGATATAACCTCTTCAATGGATTGTGTTTGAAAATTGGAAAATCACAGGCAAAAAAATGAAACTAGAATGGTATTTGACATCATACAGAAAAAATTTCTTTGTATTTTCTTCAATTTCTTTTAATAGTGTCTTATAGTTTTACTATAAGTCCATTCTGTGTTTATTCCTAAGTATTTTATTATTTTTGTTTTGATTGCAAAGGGTATTGTTTTTCTCATTTCTTTTTCTGAAGTTTCATTGTTTGTATATAAAAATGTTGTGGATTTTTGTATATTGATTTTGTATCCTGCAATTTTACTGTACTCATTTATTATTTTTAATAGTTTTCTGGTAGAGTCTTTAGGGTTTTCTATATAAATGATGATGTCCTCTGCAAAAAGTGAAAGTTTACCTTCTTCACTCCCAATTTGGATGCCTTTTATTTCTTTCTCCTGCCTGTTGGCTCTGGCTAGAACTTCCAGCACTGTGTTGAATAGCAGTTGTGACAGGGAACATGCCTGTCTTGTTCCTGATTTTAGAAGAAAAGATTTTGTTTTTTTCCCATTAGGTATGGCATTCACTGAGGGTTGGTCATATTTGGCCTTTATTATGTCAAGGTACTTTCCTTCTATCCCTATTTTATTAAGTTGATCATAAATGGATGTTGTATCTTGTCAAATGCTTTTTCTGCATCAATTGATATGATCATATGGTTTATATATATATTTTTTGTTGTTGTTGTTTGTTTTTTTAATATATTTTTATTATTTATTTTTGACAGAGAGAGAGAGATACAGAGACAGAGAGAGAACCGAACTGGGGGAGCTCCCAGTTCAGCATATGGTTCCGCACGGGCCGGGGCCGGGATTTGATCCCTGGTCCCCAGCGCTGCAAAGTGAGCGCTTAACCCACTGAGCCATCCCAGCTTCCCCTATTTTGTTTTGTTTATGTGATGTATCACATTGATTAACTTGCATATGTGAACCAACCTTGTGCCCTGGGATGAATCCCACCTGATTGTGATATATAATCTTTTAAATGCATTGCTGTATTCTATTTGCTAATATTTTGTTTATTATTTTTGCATCTGTGTTCATCAGAGATAATGGTCTATAGTTTTTTGTTTTTGTGATATTCTTACCATGCTTTGGTAATAGAATAACATTGGCCTCATAGAATGAGTTGGGAAGTGTCTCTTTTTCAATTTTTTGGAAAAGTTTGAGGAGGTTACATGTTCCTCTTTGAATGCCTGGTAAAATTTGTTAGTGATACCATCCCGTCCTGGACTCTTGTTTCTGGGGAGGTTTTGGATGTTGTTTTAATTTTCTTACTGGTGATTGGTCTGTTTAGATTATCTAGTTCTTCTTGATTCAGTCTAGGTAGACTATATATCTCCAAAAACTTGTGCATTTCTTCTAGGTTGCAAAATTTGGTGGCATACAGGAATTAATAGTATTCTTGTATAATCCTTTGTACTTATTTCTGTGTTATCAGTTGTAATTTCCCCTCTTTCAATTTTAATTTGAATTATTTGTGTCTTTTCTTTTTATCCCTTAGTGATCCCTGCCAGGAGGTTGTCAATTTTATTAATGTTTGTTGCATTACTTTTTTCTATTGTTTTTCTATTCTCTATTTTATTTAGTTCTGCTTTAATTTTTATTATTTCCTATCTTCTACTGGCTTTGGGTGTTTTTTTTCTTCTTTTTCTAGTTCTTTAAGATGTGATATTTGGTTGTTTACTTGTGATTTTTCTTGTTTCTTGAGATAGTCATGTAGTGATATAAAATTTACTCTTATTACTGCTTTCTCTGCATCCCAATAATTTGAGTATGTTGTGTTTTTACTATCATTTGTTTCTATTGTTTCTATTCATCTTTTAATTTCTTCTTTTATATCTTCTTTGATCCAGTCATTTTTTAATAACATTTTGTTGAATCTCCATGTATATGTGGTTTTTCCTGCTTACTTTCTGTAGTTGGTCTCCAATTTCAAAGTTTTGTGATTGGAGAATACACTTGGTATGATTTCAATCTTATTAAATTTGCTGAGGCTAGCTTTGTGTCCCAGCATGTAGTCTATCCTTGAGAATTTTCCATGTCCACCAGAAAACAATGTATAGCCCTGTGTTGTAGCATGAATTATCCTGTAAATGTCAACTATGTCCAATTACTGTAATGTATAATTTAAGGCTGATATTTTCTTATTTATTTTTTGTTTGGATGTTCTGTCCATGGCTGTGAAGGGTGTGTTTAAGTCCCTTATTATGATTGTGTTTTTGTCAGTTTCTCCTTTTAGATCAGTTAGTAATTGCTTTATAAGTTTAGTGCTTCTTTGTTGGGGACATATATATTAATGTGTCATGTCTTTCTATTGTATTGTCCCTTTTATCATTATAAAATGTCCATCTTTTTTTCTTATTATCTCTTTGATCCTGAGTCTGTTTTGTCAGATATGAATATGGCTACACCTGTTTTTCTTTGGATGCCATTTGTTTGCAGTATTTTTTTTTTCTATCTTTTCACTTTGAGTCTGTGTTTGTTCTTGTGGCTGAGGTTTGGCTCTGGTAGGCAGCATAAGGTTGGGTTTTGTTCTTTAACCCAGTTTGCTACTCTGTGTCATTTTATTGGTGAGTTCAGTACATTTACATTTAGGGTGATGATTGATATATGAAGATTTCCTATAGTCATTTTATGGTTGCTTTTTTTTCTGGTAGCTCTTTTTCTTTTTGATTTTTCCTTTTCTTATTCCTATAAGTTATTTTAGTTTGATGATGCTTATGACTATTTTCTCTCTCTTATTTTATTTTATTATTTTTTTGTTATGTGTCCCAATTCTAAGTGGTTACCATGTACTTTATGTAAAATAAAGTTTCAAATATGCAATGTTTTCTTTTCTTTAGGAGGATTCTTATCTTCATTCTCTTAAAAAACTTAAACACTTACTTCCTCCCCTTTTATGTTTTTGTTGCTCTAGTTTATCCCTATTTATTTTTACGTTTTGTTTCAAGTCCAATCACCTCCTTCAAGGTTTCTTGAAATGAAAGCCTTGTGTTGGAGAATTCCTTCATTTCTTTATGTCTGAAAAGGTATTTATTTCTTCTTCATATCTATAGAATAAGTTTGCTGTGTAGAGGATTCTTGGCTGGTAATTTCTCTCCTTTAATATTCTTAATACTTGATTTCACTCCATTCTGGCTAGTAGGGTTTCTGTTGAGAAATTGTTGATAGTCAGATGGAATTTTCTTTGAAGGTTATGGTGATCTTTTTTTCTGGCTGCCTTGAGGATTCTTTTTTTGTCTTAGGCCTTTGGCATCTTCAGGATAAGGTGCCTTGGAGAGGGTCTGCTAGGATTCAAGTAACTAGGGGTCCTGTTTCCTTCTTGAATTTGAGGTTTCCATTCTTGTCATAGATCTGGGAAGTTCTCATCTACTATTTGAGCAATTTTCTGTGCCCATCTTCTCCTCTGCTCCCTCTGGAATAACTATTATTCTTATATTATTCTTTTTAATGGAGTCCGATAGTTCTTGTAGATATCTTTCATTTCTTTCATCTCTTAGGTCTCTTTCTTCTGTGCCATTTCCAAATTTCTGTCTTCAATTTCATTAATTCTTTCTTCCATCTAGTCAGCTCTGCTTTCTATGCTAGCTATTTCATTTTTTATTTCTTTTATTGTGTTGTTTATCTCCAGAATTTCGATATGCTTTTTTTTTTTTATAGATTCAATTTCCTTTCTGAGATCACTTAGCCCCCTCTGTGTGTTCCACCGGTTTTCTTTGATCTCTTTGAGTGTTTTCAGAATTGTAGTCTTGAATTTTGTGTCATTTAACTCATATGTTTCCACATCTTCAAGTATATTTCTGGAGATTTTTCATTTGCTTTCTGAAGACTTTTGTTCTCTATGATATTCTTTGACATTGAAGCATTTATTTTCCTGGACATAAAAACTTTTCCCCTGGTAGATGTGAATAAATCTTTCTTTTACTTTCTAGCTGGTGTTGCTGCAGTGTCTTATCATATTTTCTCTTGGGTATTTGATTTTCACACAGTGGGAGATATCCTAGAAGGTGGGCTTCTCTTTAACCCAGTTTCCCTGGTCTGGGTATGCCTCCTCTTTGGGAAGATATGGTGGGCAATGATATTACATACCAATGAGATCCTACTGCCACACCTGTGCTTCACAGTTTTCTTAGATCCCTTTGCCAGCTTCAGTGGGAAGGGTAGGGGCTGGGTTAGTTAGAAAAGGTGCAGGTCTGTTTGTGTCACAGAGTAATGGCAGCTTCCTGGCAGCAGTTCACTGAATGCAGGTTCTGGGAAGAGCTGGCCGATTGACCTTTGGGAGAAAGCAAGTGGAAAGGGCCAGGTTCTGTGTCCAAGGCCACACAGTGCTCTGGCTGGGGCCCCACCTCACTAAGGGTCACTCTGCATTTCAGCCACTAGCACATTTCTGCTCCTGGCACTACAGCCACCGGAATGCCTGCTTCTTGCTCTGGTCACTGGCCTTATGCTCCACTGGCCCCTAGGTCCAGCTACCTGACCCATGTTCTGGTTGCTTGCACCTCCATCTTTGTCCTTCTAGGCCTCCAACCCACCCAGTGCCATTCTGCATCTGGCCCTGCACTCCTATAGTTCCACCTCACTCATTCTCTCATCTTTTGGTCTCTGGGTCAGTCTCTGTTGGTAACTGGGTAGGTCTCTGTGCCTCACTCTGTGATGTGTTTCCACACTGTTCCCTTTCTTTCTCTCTGAATCACCTCCCTTTCTCTGACTTTAAGTATTTTATTGGGATGAGTGGGACTCATCAGCCGAGACTATGTGTTGCTTGAGGATTTTCTGGCTGGATTTTGGTTGTTAAATTTGTTGTTCTTTCCCAGAGAGGTTTTAGGAACTCTTGTCATATTGCCATCTTGATGACATCTCTCAGTAAGGAATTTTTTTAAGGCAATTTAAATTGCCTAACAAACCCAGAGCCAGCATGAGTCATTTTTGTGTTTTCCACAATAATTAAACCTGATTTAAATCTTTTTTAAAAGTTAGGAAAAGTAGTGTATTCCTGTCAATATTAGATAGGATCTGAGAACAGATAAAAATAGAGCTAGATTCAAAGCCTGCCACAGAGTTGACTTGTATGACCTTTTGACCTGATTTAACAATTGTCAGATGGGGAGTTGGAACAATAAGAAGTGTCACCCAGTATCATTTCAAGCAAAGAGAGGAAGGCAAAAAGAAGAAGATAGCTAAAAATTTCCCTGTGCTCTTTTATCCCTCGACAGCAGGAAGAGTAAAATATTCAAATAATCAAAGAATTGAAAAGAAACTCAGATTTCTCAATTAGAAAGTCATTGATAATGTTATTAAAAGTAGTTTCAAAAATAAAAAATACATTACAATGAGTGAATGAATCAGATTATTGTGTGTACTCTTATAAATGATACATTACTATATGGAAAAATGTTTTTGGAAACATTTTCTGTGATGGAATGCAGAGTGATATAAAATACCTTTTCAGGTAGATTGAAGAAGTCTTTTTAGAATGGGTGATAAGCATGTTTGTAAACTTTGGGATGGTTAACTGTAGGAATAAGCCATTGTGAAAAGTTTTAGGTACAAAGTGGGAAGGTTGTAATTAAAAAAGAAAAATTCAAGAAGAGGCAGAAGTAGATGCAATTCAGATCACAGGGAAAGTGGTAGAGTGAAATTTTTATTTTTTATTTTTTTCCAAAAGACATGAGTAGTCTTATTTTGTTCTTTGAAACAGTAGTTAAGTTTGAGTGGTGGTAAACATGTAATTTTAAAAATTTATATTATTAGATAATCATGCAAACATAGTACAGAGTTCCCATCTAGATTCCCTATTCTAAATAACTTACATTAGTATAGAATGATTGCTATAATTATTAAACCAGCATTGATACATTACTATTTTTAAAAGCCCATACTTCATTCAAATTTTCTTAGTTTTTACCTAGTGTCTGTTTTCTGTTCCAGGATTCCATCTAGAAACCCACATCACATATGAACATTAAGCTCCTATTGACTAGGACACTTTCTCAGATTTTCTTTGTTTTCAATGACAGTTACAGATTTGAGGAGTGCTCATCAGTTTTCAACTCATTTGGGTAAAACCTAACAGTGCAATTGCTGAATCATATGGTAAGAATACAGTTAATTTTGTAAGAATCTACTAAATTATCTTCCGAAGAGGACATACTTTTTGACATTTCCACCAGAAGTGAAGGAGAGTTCTTGTGTCACATCCTCACCAGCATTTGATAGTGTCAATGTTTTGGATTTTGTTCATTTGTATTCAGCAGTATCGTGTTTTAATTTGTAATTCCTCTCAGACATATGATAATGAGAAACTTTTTATATGGTTACTCACAATCTGTAAATCTTCTTTGGTGAAATGTCCATTTATAGCTTTTTGCCCTCTTTTTAATAAGGTTGTTTGTGTTCTTATAGTTGAATTTTATGAGTTCTTTGTATGTTTTGAATGCATCTCTTTTATCAGATATTTGAAGGCTGTCCATAAACTATCCAGCCATGTAATCTGAATAATAGAGGCATTGATGGCTGGATTTTTTTCCAGGCAGCCCCCTTATGTTTCTCAAATAATGTCTCCTAATGTGTGGCATGTATTTTTATTCTTTTACAATGTATTTTGTAAAGCAGAACTTTTTCATTTTAACAGAGTCCAAATTATAAAATTTTATCTTCATGGATCATGCCTTGTTGTAATTAAAACTTTGTTGCCCAACCCAAGGTTCTTTAGATTTTCTCTTATGTTATCTTCTAGAAATATTATGGTGTGCATTTTATAATTAGGTTTATGATTTACACTGAGTTAAAAAGAAAGTCAAATTGCTACTTTTTTTCTTTCATAAGACTATCCAGTTTTTCCAGTATAGTTTGATGAAAGGACAATTCTTTCTCCTTTGAATATATTATATTTAAATAAGTTTATTTCTGGGCTCAACATTCTGCCTTGATTACCTGTTTGTTTATTTTTAAAACAGAACCATACTGTCTTGATAACTATAGCCTTATAGTAGGTCTTGCAATTACATATTATCATTCCCCTGACTTTACTCTTCTTTATCAATATTCTCTTGGTTTTTCTGGGTCATTTTTTCTTTTCATGTTAACTTTAGAATTGGTTTGTTGATATCCAGAAAGGTTTGCTAGTATTCTGAATGGGGTTTCACTGAACTTAGTGATCAACTTGGAAAGAAATGATATCTTAACTTTATTGAGTCTTCCTATTTATAAGCATATAATATCATTCCACTTATTTAGAACTCTGATTTCTTTTATCAAAGTTTTATAGTTTTATTCATACAATCTTCTAAATATTTTGTTAAACATATCTAGATATTTTATGTTTTTGGTGTTAATGCAGTGTTATTGTATTTTTTTTATTTCAAATTATAACTGCTCATTGCTAGTAGATAGGAAAGCAATGGACTTTTGTATATTAAATTTGTATCCTGCAACCTTGCTATACTTGTTACTACTACTATAAAAATTTTGTTTATGCTCTAGAATTTTAAACATAGACAACCATCTCATCTCTAAACAAAGAGTTTTATTTCTTTCTTCCCAGTCTGTATACCCTTTTTCCCTTTTTTCTTCTTATTTACATTGTCTAGGACTTATAGTAAAATGTTGACTATAAAAGGTGAAATCAGAAATCACTGTCTTTTTTTTTCCTGATCTTATGGGGAATAACCTAGTTTCACACAATTACATATGATATAAAATGTAGGTTTTTTTGTAGATGTTATACAAGGTCTGACCATTAAGTTCACAAACTTGTTTTTAGAAAAGTGCTACATATCTCATTGCTGAATATTACTATGGTCACTTTCAAAGTAACTGCTTTAGGAAGTTATGCACTGGTGCCAGTGCCTAGTCCACCCTTCAAAACATTTTGGAGCTCTTTTTCTAGAATGGCCTTCAGAACCATTGTTCTGATGCCATAAAAATGTCTTGAATGCCATAAAAATGTCTTTCTTCCAATATTTCCTTTATCTTTGGGTAAAGAAAAAAGTCATTAGGGGCCAGGTCAGGTTAGTAGGGAGGGTGTTCCAATGCAGTTATTTATTGACTAGTTAAAAAGTTCCTTCAGACAGTGTGCCACGTGAGCTGATGCATTATTGTGATGCCAGAGCCATGAATGGTTGATGAAAAGTTCAGGTCATTTCCTTCTAACTTTTTCACCCAGGCTTTTAGCACTTCTAAATAGTCAACTTGTTTGACTGTCCAGTTGTTACACATTCATAACAAACAATCACTATGATATCAATGAAGGTAAGCAATATTGTTTTGGTGTTAGATTTTGCAAATGTATTTTCTACATCAATTGGTATAATCATTTTTTTTCCTCTTTAGTCTGTTGTAATAAATTACATTAACTAATTTTTTAAATATTGAAACAAATCTGAATACCTGAAATAAATTCCACTTGATTGAGTTTTGTAATTCTATGCAACACTGGATTTGATTTACCAATATTTAATTAAGGATTTTTGCATCAATGTTTATGAAAGATATTACTGGTATATATTATATATTTATATATACCATATATACACACATGATGTATGTATGTGTGTATGTATGTGTATATATATAATGAATATACATATTCACACACACACACAAACATACAGAGTACCAAAAATATATATACACATTTTAAGAAAGAAAAAAATATTAAAATTTTTATGCTCAATATACACCAATAATCATAGATGAATACAAATCATGTTTGACTTCTGAAATTATAAGAGAAGCTCAAAATGGTTACCATCAGTGTCCAGACACTTCTAATTACAGCAAACTACTTCTTGAGCAATGTTGACCAAAGTGTCCACTTGTATCACTGTGCATGCTGTTTCAATTTACCATGTGTCTCAAACTTATCGCTAGTATGTACAGTTGTTTGTCATGTTGGAGGTTCTGTTGTATACTCATGCCTCCATTGTTATTGTACTTCCACAGTGTTCTCAAATTTCAATAACCATTTCAAAATGGTCTTGTGTTCTTCCAACAACAACTATGCTTTTGCCGTTTCCTTTGACTGTCCTACCTGTCACATGGTGATGCTAGCATTCATTTGATTAATGTCATCTTTTGAGCAAACATCATACTACACATAGCTACCATAATTTAATTCAATTTTTAAAAGTGATACGTAGATAATATCACTTAAAATGTGTATACATATTTTTGGCCCCTGGTATATGTAAATACTCAGGTGTATATGTATGTTTGTGCAAAGTCTTTGCATAAGCTTTTAGGTTTGTTCAAAAGTGTTCCCTCCAATTCTATTTTCTAAAAGAGGTTAATAAAAACTAATATCTAATATTATTTCTTATTTAAATGTTAGAATTTACCAGAGAACCAGCTAAACTTATTTGATTCAATTATTTAATAGAAATAGGCCTTTTCAGATTATCTATTTCTTCTTGCATGAGTTTGGAAAATTGTTTTTAAAAATTAATTATTTTCATCTAAATTATCTAATTTGTGGGCATAGAGTCATAAATAATGTTCTTTTCCCTCTCAATGTTTAGTAATAAAATATATACACACATAATATTTACCACTGTCACCAGTTTAAAGCACACGGTTCACTGGTATTAAATACATTCGTAATGCTGTGTAACCATCACCACCAGTCATCCACATAACTCTTTCATCTTGTAAAACTGAAACTCCATACCCATTGAATAATAAGCTCCCATTACTCCTTTTCCCCAGCTCCTAGAAGCCACCATTTTACTTTCTTTCTACTGATTTCAATTACTCTGAACACCTAATATAAGTGGAATCATAACATATTTGCCTTTTGTGACTGACTTATTTCACTTAGTATAATGTTTCTAGCTTCATCTTCTTGTATGTTGCCGAATTTTCTTCCCTTTGAGGAGTAAATAATATTCCATTTTATGTACTTGTCACATTTTGCTTATTTGTTCATCTGTCAATGGACACTTAGATTATTTTCATGTTTTAGTAATTGGAATAATGCTGCTATGAACATAGCTATACAATTTTGTGTGTGTGTGTGTGTGTGACTCTGTTTTCAGTCTTTGGGTATATGACCATAATTGAAATTGCTGCATAATATGATAATTTTATATTTTTATTATTTGAGAAACACTATACTGTTTTACACAGTGGCTATACCAATAGTGTGTAAGGCTTCCAATTTCTGCACATCCTTGCCAATACCAGTTCTTTTTTTATTTTTTTTATTTTTATAACAGCCATATTAATGAGTTGAGGGAATCTCTCACTATAATATTGATTTGCATTTCTCTAATAATTAATGATGTTGAGCATCTTTTCATATGCTTATTGACCATTTGTATGAAGAAATTTCTATTCAAGTCCAGTATCTAGTTTTCATTAGTTGTTTCTTTTTTCATTGTTAATTTAAGAAATTATCTATTTATTCTGGATATTATGATTTACAAATATTTTTTCATTGTGTTTACTTTTTTATTGTTGACAGTATCTTTTGTTGTAGTAATTTAAAAAAATTATTCATGAAATCCAATTTGTCTATGATTGTTTTTATTGCTTATGCTCTGGTGGCATATCTAAGAAACTACTGGCAAATAAGTTATCATGAAACTTTTGTCTTATGTTTTTTCTAAGTTTTTTATTGCTTTTGTTCTTACATTTAAGTATTTGATTTAATTTTTTGTACAAGGTATTAAGTAAAAGTCTTAATTTATTCTATTGAATGTAGATAGCCAGTTTCTTAAACCATTCATTAAAAAAACTGTTCTTTCCCATACTGATTTTGGTATTCTTGAAAAATTACTTGACCACATATACAAGAGATTATTTCTGATATCTTTGTTCTATTCTATTGGTTTACATGTCTGTCTTTATGCCAGTACCTTATTATTTTGAAGACCACATGTTTGTATTAAGTTTAAAATCACAAATATGATTCCTCTAGTTTGTTTTTTTTTTAGATTTCTTGGTTAGTCAGAAGTTCATAAGCATCTATTTGAATTTTAGTATGTTTTAGTATGGGATTTTCTATATCTGTGGTGGAGTCATTGCGATCTTCTTAGGGATTACACTGAATCTGAAAATAATTTAGGCAGTATTGTAAAATCATTCTAGCAGGCTTATTTCTAGAGGTAACAATGGTAACATTAACTGTGGCAGCATCAAGTAAGCAATGGCTTTGCTGGTGGTATGTGTACATAATATCTGTACATTTTTGCATTCTGATTTTAATCTCTGTTGTTCACAGAGTACACTCCAAACCAGTTTCTATGACACTTGAAACAATTCTGAGCCTTAACCAAAATCCTTTTAAAAACTTCTTTTTATTAAATTGTTTTATATTGTATGAACCTGTGTGCCCAGACTGATACAGAAAATGTCACCTAGATTATTTGCAGACAGGCATGGAAGGGATTCTGTGATTGATTTTCTAGAAATTTTAGAGCTGAGGATAGTGAAAATACAACTACTATTAATGGATAAAGCTTCATAAAGACCTTCAGTCAATAGGATAAAACTAATCTTATTTTCATATGTGGTCGTCTAGAGAAACCATGTACTAAATGCAACGCTTTGGAGATGAAAATATATGATGATGGGAGGAGAATGGACACTTCATGGTGAGCACACAATGCAACACATAGACGATGTATTACAGAATTGTATATTTGGAACCTATATAATTTTACTGACCAATGTCATACCAATCATTTCAATAATAAAATTAAAAAATAATAAAAAAGCTTTGGGGTTAAGCAGAAACTATTGCTATAGAATAAGTAATATGAATAAATATGAATTTCAATAAATGTGGAAGTCTTTGTTTTTTTCCACTGCTAAAAACTGGGAGGAACTAAAAGATATAGAAATATGAATACAAATCCAAATTACTGTGGTATTGGCTGAAGTCATATACTGACATTCAGAAACTTTATATTACTGAGCTATACCATTTTATCTTGAAGCCAGAGCTCTTAAACAGACTAAAGTCAGATTCACATTTTGAACCGATATATTGTTGAATTTCAAAGACATTTAAATCTACAGACTCTCCAAGTCACTAAGATGATATTGTCACGTTGATTGGAAAAATAAAGGCTCAAGACATTTTTCTAATGTAAGTTATGAACCCTCAAACTTTGCTAAATCTTACTTGGTTGGTGAATAGCCCTTTTTTCCTTATTTCTTCCCAAGTCTGAAGAGACTTGTAATTTGAGAGGAGTAATCAATTCTCTTCACGACTACAAGTGGTCACCCTTCATAATCTCCATTTAATTAAAGTTATATTTGTGTTACCTGAGAAACATGGGAGGAATAATTATAATGTTAAACTTTGGGGAAATACACTTGAAAAAAAATTTTTGATAAAGTTTATAGAAATGAAAATTATAAGAATATATGAGAAAGTTAATGCTGGGAATGTTCAACCAAAAATGGAAATGTACAATGTTAGAAAAACTAAATTTATCAGCCTGGGATTTCTATCAGATATTCAGAGTATTAGCAGCAATAGCTCAGAGAACATGTAGATGTTCCATTTGGTTGATTGATGAAAACTCAGATCTATAAATAGACAGTTAAATTATAAATATAAATAATTAATAAAATTAAATCAAGTAGCCAGGGGTCTTTGGCAAATGTATGGGATGGAATTCAGAAACCTAGATAAGAATGCTTTATTGGAATTGTTAAATAAATGCAATCTGTTTTCACTCTTTTTTGTTCTTTCTTCCTTTCCTCTCTCTTTCTCTCTTCTTTCTCCCTTTCTTTCTCCCTTGTTCTCTCCCTTCTTCTTCTTCTGTTTTTTTTTGTTTGTTTGTTTGATTTTTTGAAAAGGTTTTATTACACACAGAGGACAGAGGGGATGGATAGGGCTTGGTCCTTCTTGGCTGCTGCCTTCCTCATGGCTTTAAGGACATTGCTAAGTTCCTCTCTCTTCTCTTGGAATGGAGGTGTGTTCCCAACTCTTTTTCACGATGAACTTCAGGGCACACTGTCTTTAGAGGCCTTGAGCAGCTCTGTGACGTGCCGCTCATAGAGAGCAAAGCCATACATATCTCAAATTAGGTCCCCCACAAACTTGGTGTGCTTGGTGAGGTGCCTGTAGTGATCTCTGTGCCTCAGCTTCCGTTCTTGGTCACCTGTGGCTCTTGTTGAGGCCCATGGACATAGAGTAGCATAGAGCCACAGCTGTGAATTCTTAATATCTGCCATGGCTGAAATATTTTCACACTTTCAAACATACCTTTCAATTAAGTGATAAAAAACATATCAGTGAAGGTAGCAGCTACATTTTTTAAAAATAGGGGGCCATATTTTTGGGCTTGGGATGCTATTGACAGATTCTTTAAAAGACTTCTCTGATTTATTTGAGAGTAATGGGTTCATACATCATCATTTTTCAACATGGTTTCAATCCACACAAGTGGGTGAGGGGCCCATGCAGGGTGAGAATGGGGTCTGGAGTCTCCCACATGGGAGGCCCATCCCTGTGAGCTGGGCGCTGAACTGGTGGGTAAAATTGTAAAACTGGGAAGACATTTATGCAGTTTCTTTAAAGTTGAACATACACTTAGCTTATGAACCAGTAATTACTCACCTGAAATTTTATTTAATAAAAATAAAAATGTAAGTCTTCACAAGAATCTCCATAAACATTTATAGCTTTCCTAATAAGAGCTAAACCTGAAAACAAATATAAATGTCTATGCAGAGGTAAATGATTAAAGAAAATGTTTCTATTTAGAGCAGAATATTATTCAGGAATCAACTACTGATAGATGTAGTAACATGCATGAATCTCAGATACGTTGTTGGTGCAAAGAAACCAGATACAAAAAGAAACCATACAGAATAAATACATTTATACAACATTTGTTGCTCAGAACAGACAACGCTTGTTAGAGAGCTGTGGTGTACCAGGCCCTAACCAGCTCACAATAGCCTATTGTGAAATGTTCTGCATTTCTGTGAGCCAGTTGAACACAGCAATTATTAAAAATTTAATTATATAAACTTAAAATTGATAATGTATCTCAAAACTTATCACTTCTTATCTATTCTGAAGTAATTAATTATCTATATTTTATATTTTTATTGTATTTGAAAGGGGTTTAATGGTGCCTGAATTCATGTTTTTTCCCAACTCCACATTCAGTGATGTCACCCTGGTAGCCTGAAAATTACCCATGTTGCTATATTAGTGGTATTTACACTGTCAAACTTGCCATGGTTTTCAAATATATATTTTTTTAAATGTACAGTTTTTAAACATTTACCAACACACCACTAAACCTAATCCATAGTGATAGAAATCAGATAGACAGTTGCCTGTAAAAATAATAAGTGGGAATTAACTGGTAATACAAAAGAACCTTGGGGGATTATGGATATGTCCTAAAACTTATTTGGAATATAGTTAAATTTGGGGCATGCATAAATTTGTCAAAATTGATTAAAACAAAAAAGGAATAGGTAAGAGCTCTGATCTGAAAGTTTAGGTTTTTGATTATTTACCCACACATTTGTAAATGGGCCCTGAAATTGTAGCCAGTTTGGCAAGGCATAGAATGTAGAAAACACATATATGTTAATACTTGTTTTTAAAAAAATCATTATGACTCATCAGATATCTCATTAGACGATAGGATTTGCCAAAGTTGTTTAAATACAGACATAATTTATGGCTCATTTTTTTCTAGAATTTTACTTGTGATACTTTTCTATACAGGTCAGCACATTGGTAACTAAATTTAGTTTTGAGAATTAGGCTGGAATCCAAAAAAGAGGGATAGATTTTAAGATAATCTGACTAAATGTCAGAAGAGAGCATAAAAGCAAAGATCTTAGTCAATGCAAACAGTGGATAGGGTATTTATTTAGATCCCAAGAGAAATTGGTGAATTTCAAGTTCATCCCTAAAACACAACATGCAAAGTATTAAATGGGGAAAATAAATATTCCATAATATTCTCATGCTGAGACTATCTACATATTGCTAACTTCAACTCTACAAAGACAGTAGAGGTTAGATTTTCAGCTGAACTTGCCATTGATTGAAGCAGAGCTGACAAATTAGATAGACATTAATATTACTTAAAAAAAATAAAATAAAAGGTGGTACTTATTACTTTGATGGCATCTAATAAACCCTAACTCCCTATATCTATGCCCATTTACAGTTTCAACCCACACTGATCTTTGGTTTGGCCACGTGATAGTAGTTTTGGCCAAAGAATGTGATGAATGTGATAGCTGAATAAGAGCTTACTTGTTGGTGTTTGCACACCTGCACTGCTCCTTCTTGGAATTAAACAATTATGATGTGAGGAAGTCTAAAAAATAATGTAGAGAGGTACATGTGCAAGCTTACTAAAGCCAGTGACAATGATTCTAGCGGATCTCCTAACTGGAGGCAACCCCAACTTCCAACCATGTACAGTAAAGCCATGTTTAAAGCTGTGGGTCACTTTCAGCTATCTTGACAACCACATGAAACAACATGTGAACCTGGTCAACACACTAAAACCCAAGAAATACAGAATTTTTGTTGTTTAAACCACTAAGATTCTGATGATATATTATGCAGCAATATAAAACAGAAATGGCATACGGTATCTCTTTTTGAAAATTAATTTATTCTTCTATTATTGATATACCTGTAATAAGAGGTATTATTCAGATGCTATATAATACAACAGTTATTATAAAATGATTTACCTAAGACTATAAGCAATATTTTAATATTTACTCCAATATAATTTAGTTTTAACTTCAGAAAAAAAATATTGACTCTAAGAGCAAAAAATGAACAATTTCCTAAAAGTATTTCCTATAAGCAAATATACATTAACTTTAAAAGCAAGTATTGCACAGTTTAGGTTTAAAAATAGTATTATTTAAAGGCATACTAATAAACATTTTTCAGTTGAAAGAAACAGTTGTTTTGGATTAATGGTTAGCATATGAGAATATGTAAACATTAAAAAAGAAAAAGAAACCTTTGATGCTTAATATATTTTTGAGACAACCAAAATACGTTTAAAAACTCTCATGTTCCTTAAACTTATGAATCTTGGTCTCAGAGGAGGTTTTGCAAACTTGATGCCAAAGGCAAGGAAAAGAAAAGCAAAAATAACTGAAAGGATCCACATCAAACTAAAAAGCTTCTGCATAACAAAGAAACCACCAACAAAACAAAAAAGCAAGCAACCAAATGCAGGAAGATATTTTAAAATGATATCTCTGATAAGAGTCTAATATTCAAAAAACTATAAAGAACTTATACATTTCAACAAAAACAGAAACAATCCAATTAAAAAATGAACAGAAGGTGCTTTTTTAAGGAAGCTATACAGATGGTCAACAGATGTATGAAAAGATGTTCAACTTTACTAGTTATCAAGGAAATGCAACTCAGAACCACAATGACGTATTACCTCACATCTTTTAGAATAACTATTATCAATAAGACAAGAAATAACAAGTATTAGGGAGGGTAGGGAGAAAAAGGGAACCCTCATATACTGCTGTGGGAGTGTAAATTGGTATAGCTACTATGGAAAACAGTATGGATGTTCCTCAAAAAATTAAGAATAGAGTGATGCTATGACTCAGCAATCTTTTTTCTTAGTATCTACCCAACAAATTTAAAAACATTTATTTGTAAAGATATATGTACCTCTATGTTCATTGCAGTATTATTCACAATAGCTAAGACATAGAAACAACCTCTGTGTCCTTTGACCAGTGATTGGATAAACAGGATATGACATGACATGACATGACATGAATATATATATATATATATATATATTACTCAGTCATAAAAACAATAAAATTTTGCCATCTGTGACAACATAGATGGATCTTGAGAGTATCACGTTAGGTGAAATAAGTCAGATGGAAAAGAACCAAATAATTTCACTCATATATGGATATAAAACTGAAAGCAACAAATAAACTCATAGATAAAGACAACAACAAAATGGTGGTTACCAGATTAGTAGGGAGTTGGGGAAGGACCAATGGAGTAAAGGGGGTCAGATATATGGTGACAGAAGGAGACTAGACTTTGGATGGTGAGCACATAAGGAGTATATGAGTACAGATTACAAAGTTTACTCCTGGAACATATAATGCTATTAATCAATGTACCCAAATAAATATATTTCCAAAAAATCTCTCATGCTTGATTCATATCATTTATGTGTATAAGTTTTACAGTGATAAGAGTTATATGTCTTAGGATGCTGGGATAGCTCAATAGGTTGAGTGCTTGCCTTGAAATCACAAGGTCCAGGGATCAAATCTTGACCTTGGACCATGCCAACCCATATGCTGAACTGTGGTGGTAAATGTACTCACCTCCCATGAGGGAGGCCCCAGTTCTGTCTCCACCCCGAGTGGCCCCACATCCACTTCTGTGGAATGAAACTATGTCACAACTAATGATGTGCAACTATGGATACTGTTCTGGGCCCTTCCCCCTCCTCTCTCTCTCCCTCTCGGTCTCTCTCTCTTATATGTATCCCTTTCTCTCTCCTCCCAAAAGCAATAAAATAAATCTTAAAAAAATTTTTTTTAAAAAGAGTTGTACATCTTAATGAGGTCATCCTGAAGACAAAAATATTTAACATGAGTAAACTGTTTATAATATATACTTTTAAATTAAATAATTAGTTTTTAACAAAATTTAATTCATTAGTGCTATATTCAAGATAAATATGTGGAATTAAAATTTTTTATTTCACTTTGCCTTACCCACAAAAGGTCTTATATGTGAGCTAATTTCTTCAGATCA
>PVKE010011859.1:6585-39489 GCA_004027555.1 Craseonycteris thonglongyai | reverse complement strand
TCTCTCTCTCTCTCTCTCTCTCTCTCTCTCTCTCTCTCTCTCTCTCTCTCTCTCTCTCTCTCTCTCTGTCAAAACAATAAAATATATCTGTTTTAAAAAATGGTAAAAAAAAAAGAAAGAAAGGGTTAAGATGGTTTAAAAAAAAATAGTCATGAAAGTGCTTTGTAAATTGTAGAGTCATCTCAATTGTAGATGGTATCATCATCTTCATCATTATTAAAATAAAATAATTGGGGAAGCAGGTCAAGTGCTTGCCTTGCAGCCCCAGGGTCTGACAATTGAGTCCCAGTCGGGCCTCGACCCATGAGGACCCATATGCTGAACTGGGTGTTCTTCCCATGTGGGAGGCCCCTAGTTCAGTTCTCACCCCTGGTTCAGCCCCCCAGCTCTTGGGGGTGTGCCTCCCAAGCAGGAGGCCCCTGGCCCAGTTCCCAAACTGCATGGCCCCAACCACCTTGGTAGAATGAAACCATATTGAAAACTGATAATGTACAACTATGAAAACTGCTCTGGGCCCTCCCCACTTTCTCTTTCTCTCTCTCTCTCTCTCTCTCTCTCTCTCTCTCTCTCTCTCTCTCTCTCTCTCTCTCTCGCACTCGCTCTCGCTCTCTCTCTCTCTCGCTCTCTCTCTCGCTCTCTCTCTCTCACTCGCTCTCTCTCTCTCAAACAATAAATCTTAAAAAAAAAAAAACTGATAGGGCATAAGTCTTTTCCCCTCTAAGAAAATTTTGTCCAATATTAAAGTAGACTCAAAGCCCAAATAAAGTTATATACAAGATTATTATCTAAGGCAATGGTTTTCAAGCTATGTTCCATGGAGTCACTTCAGAGACAACTACTGGAGAACTAACTGACTCTAAAGTGATGCCCCATAACCTCCACCTCCTGGCATTCATGCCTTTGTGCAGGACCTGTGACTTGCTCCTCATCAAGGTGGTGCGATAGAAAGATGATGGATGTCACTCCCATCATAATGTTAACAAAACTGTCTAGCTAGTCAATATGTTCTATAGGGTCTCTTTGCTAGCCCAATGAAGTAAGCAGCCAGGATGAGAAACCCATGTAGCAAAGAACAGCAGGCAGCCTTTAGGATTTGTGGGTACCATCTGGGAATTTCAGGTGGCATCCAGTCACAAAGAAATGAATTCTGCCACTAATTTCATTGAACTCGGAATTAGATTCTTCCTCAGTCAAGCCTCCTAATAAAAACACAGACCAGGGAAAGCCGGGATGGCTCAGCAGGTTGAGCTCTCGCTTAGAAGCCCCGAGGACAGAGGATCGAACCCCAGCTCCGGCCCAGGCGGACCCACATGCTGAACTGGGGTGTGTTTCCCAAATGTAGTGAGGCCCCCAGTTCAGTTCAAAAAAAAAAAAAACAACACAGAAGAGCCAACACCCTGACTGTAGCTTTGAGATCCTAAGCAAAGTACCCAGCTAAATCATAATGACACTCTTAAGTACCAGAAATTGTGAGAAAGTAAATGTGTGTTGTTTTAAGCCATTTAGTTTGTAGTAATCTGTTCCTAAATGCATTACCAGCTTTGAAAGCATCAGAGTTTAAAGACAGGGACCAAATCATAAAAGTCAGTGGATCTAAAAGGCCAGATATGCTGAGACCAAGTCTCAAGCTCCAAAACAAAACCAAAATAGCTAAAATACAATCAATTTTGAGATAGGAAGATAAAGCATTATCCATAATTAGTTCACTGTTTTTAAGTCTTGCTCCTTTGGTATTACCATTGTATTCTTTAATAAGGTGATTAATTAAATGATTGTATATATTATATACATTAGAATTCGTTTTAATAATTTTACAGTGTCAAACTGTTCTAGGTTCTGTGAGTACAAATAGACCTCACGAAACTTAAATTCCAGAAAGACAGAGAGGTAAAACACATAACATAGCATAGCTTAGTGCAATGCAATGTAAGTTAATATGATATACACCTACGCTATCTTATTTCATCACATCTAAGTTACTAGCAATTATAAAAAGGGAAAAAATGCTGCTATTAAAACAATGGCAAGAATTTAATGGTAAGAAGTATTGATATTTCAAAAATGTATAATGTGAAAATTTTTACTTTAGAACTAAAAATTTATGGCATTTCATGAAAAATTATTGCTGGTTATTCAGAAAGGTTAATTAAAAAATGCTTCAATATAGAGGTGCTATTTAAGATGTACCTTGAAAGATGCAGCAAGATTTTTCTTACTGGAGGATTTTATTTTATTTTTATTGATTTATTTTTTTCTTATGAAACTTGTCTTCTAACTGGAAGCAAAAGATTTTCTTTTCTTTTTATTGTTAAATTAATTGGGGTGACATTGGTTGGCAACAATTAGGTAGTTTCAGATGTACAAATCTACATTAATGACCTATGTATTGCATTATGTGCTCATCACCCAGAAACAGCTCTCCTTCCACCACCACATGAGTGGGGAGACTGGGGTGGGGGGGATGGGGGGGAGGAGAGGAATGGATTTTATTTTCTTAAAGAAAAACAATAGGTATAATCTTGTCAGAGAAAGGAGAATACATCAAACTATCACTGCCAATATGAATATGTGTAATATGCTTGGGAAACAGTAACAGAATATTAACAAATAACCTTTCCTTAAAACTATAATTGGATATCACTTCATGATCTGGATCAATAGTTCTCAAACACTATGCTGTAACACAGTTGTAAAGTGTGTCAGAAGTAACGCTGCTACTGATAAACTATCAGTTTACAAATTATTTAATTTTTAAAATAGTAAATTTTAAATTAAAATAAATCAATTTTGCATCCATAGTAATGTCAACCTCTTTAATCTCTTAAATGAGAAGGAAAGGAGTACAAGCTATAAGAAATTTAAAATTGCTAGTAAAGGAATATGACCTGAGTATGAATTAGGTATCATAGTGTAAAATGTATTTGGGAATTGTTAATTTTTTGTTATCAATTAACATAACTAATATCATCAGACTTGAGACAAGATTGATTATGTATTATCAAGAGAGAAAAATGAAATGTTGCCAATTATGTCCTAATTCAGATGATGATAAAATTAGGAGAAAAATGTGTGTTTTAGCTTTGGTGAAATATTCTGAGAACTGTTGGAAAGTATCCAGCCATATAATATGAAAAATAGAAGTATTTATGGCTGGTTTTCTCTGCACAGAGCTTGTATACTTTGTTACAGGGAGACACCCAAGAATTATGAATCAGAAGGTAAGATTCAGAATCCCTTTTGACCATAACACGGATTATGACTTTAAACCAATCATTTTACAAAGCAAATCATTTTGCCAAGATCCTTTTCCTTCAAAAACAATGTGATTAGGGATAATGACTAATTAGAATACCTGTACATCATAACGTCCTGTGATATCACTGCCACCCTAGGGTAATTGTCCTGAATTAAGGCCCCATTTCAGGTTTTATTTAACAATAATAACATTTATTGAGTGCTTACTTTGTGTTAGGGGACTATATTTTCTAAAGGTGGTTCCAGCATTATCCAATTCAACATGTTCTTTTTGCAATGCGACAGTGACTCTCCACTACTGAAAGGTGGGTGTCTCTATTTCCTCTCTTCTCTTAAACATGGCAGGCTAGGAACAATAGAACATAGTGGAAGTACCACTTCTGTCTTCTGAGACTAGGTTTAAAATGATAGCATGTTTACCTCCCCACTCTCTCTCAGGACAGGTGCCTTGGGAGCTGTGAAACCATATTTAAATAATTATTTACTTGAAGCTGCCATACCAGAGAGATCATATGGAGGGTTGTGTGTGTGAGAGAGACAGACAGACAGACAGACAGACAGAGACAAAGATCTGAGAAGACCCCAGCTGAAGCCTCAGATTTGGAGGAGCAACAAGCAGTCCCTCCTATACCCTGTTCAGATCTGAATTGCAGATACCATGAACATTATTAAATGGTTGTTTTTTGCCTCTCTATTTTGATATAATTTGTAAAACTGGAATACGCACTCCACATGATTATCTTAATCCTCAAAATAACCCCTTGAGCTATTAATAGATAATGTTCTTCATTTTGCATGGGAGAAAAGTAAAACTGAGAGCTTAAAATAATTTGCCCAAGGTAACATCATTCTGATATAATAGAAACAGGATTAAAAACCCATATAGTCTGTCTCCAAAATTTGAATTCTTAAATCCTGAGCTAAAAGTAAATTCTTCAGAATTATTATCCTACAGAATTGATCTTATTCAGTAACTAACCCAAAGGACTCATAATTCAAATCAGCCTTTAATTATTTGTGATATTAAATATGATTCTTAATTAAGTAATTTGTTTCAGTAAATATCCGTCTTTTTTTTAAGATTTATTTTATTGTTTTGACAGAGAGAAACAGAGAAAAAGGGGGAGGGTCCAGAGCAGTCTCCATAGTTACAAGTCATTAATTTTTTATATAGT
This sequence comes from Craseonycteris thonglongyai, assembly GCA_004027555.1. Classification (NCBI taxonomy): domain Eukaryota; kingdom Metazoa; phylum Chordata; class Mammalia; order Chiroptera; family Craseonycteridae; genus Craseonycteris; species Craseonycteris thonglongyai. The sequence continues at coordinate 35,059 of PVKE010011859.1, read as the reverse complement.
TTCATTCCACAGGTAGGCGAGGTGCTGTGCAGGGCAGGAACTGAGCCAGGGGCCTCCCGCATGGGCCCCAGCAAGTACTGAATTGGGGGCACACCCCAGTTCAGCACATGAGTCTGCAGGCTGGGGCTGGGATTTGATCCTCAGACCCCAGGGTTGCAAAGCAAGCACTCAACTGGCTGAGCCATCCCAGCTTCCCCTATCAATTTTATTTTTTAATTCCCAGCCTGTACAGAGCAGGATATGCTGAAATACAGGGGCTTGTATAATCATCTGTAAGAATAAAATTTAAAACTCGATCTGCCAGCTATTTCAACACCATGCACACGTACACATGCACACATACACACACACACACACACTTCTGAATATGTATACTTTTTTGTAAAATATATTCATATCTAAAATATATTTGGTGTAAAGAAACTGCAAAATATTCCAGTCATATTCAATTATTATTAACACAAATTTTAACATCCTTTTATTCTCTTCAATTACATATATTTTTTAATGTTCATCTTACAAACTGTCTAACTTGGTTTTTATCATCTTGGTCATTCATTAAAGCTTATGATTTCCATAGAGCCTACTATTTTATTCAACATTCCATTCCACAAATTAATTAATATAATTATTATTTCAAGATATGGACAAAAGGTAAGTGACAGGAGCATCTTAGATTCCTACAAAATTAAATTTATTTATATTTCATTAGATCCTCTATTAAAAGAATTAACATCAGTCTTATACTTTAGGAGTACATACTCGAATTTTGTTCCTAAAAGCATTCTTAACCAAGCTAAGCCCTATAAAAAGAGGTGGATAGGCAGTTTCAGAGAGTAAAGGGTCAGATAGCCGATAATTTGAACTGCTCTTCTGCTTTGAAACTCACCTCCCCACATCCCTAATATTTCCTCAAAAAGCCCTTCTCCTGGATATATCTTAGAAAGGAAAACAGAGAACTTCTAGCACAAGCTTAAAAAAGTTAAAAAAAAAGAAGGCCAACCCCACATACAATTTTCTTGGATAAGTCAGCTAGCATAAATGCAGTCAAATTTACAGCACAAGTTCTTACTTGTGTTCACAAAGCTGCAACTCTAAGGTGATAGAAATGCCTTCATATTTCATGTTTCATACTCTAGTACTAAAGATTATTGATATTTAAAATATTTTAGTTGAATGAAATAAAGAAAAAATCAATGCATCTAGAGTACACTTAAAATTCTGAATTAGTCTTATCCAACTTTTCTGCTATTTCAATGATTTTTTAAATCAAATATAATAGCCTTGTACAGCATTTGTAATAGCTTTAGAGTATTTGCTCTGAATGCCTCCTGTCAATTAATAACAAAATGTTCTTCACAAAGCTTTGTATGTTTCTATCCACTGAATATGCTTCATTATCAAATTTTTAAAGCTGTACAAAAATATCAGTACCTAGGCATCATCTACTACATTCTAATCCAACTTACAGAAACTTCATTTTCAATTAAAAGCGAGTATTTTCTGTAGTCTCAACTTACCTCAACAACTGGCCTATAATTTTTTTTTTAAGATTTATTTTATTGATTTTTGACACAGAGAAACAGAGACAGAGAGAGACAGAGAGAAGGGGGAGGGCCCAGAGCAGTCTCCATAGTTGACATTAGTTTTCCATGATTCACTCCACAGGTGGGCACAGGGTTGCCCAGAACAGAAACTGAGCTGGGAGCCTCCCACATAGGTCCCAGCAAGAACTGAACTGGGGGCACACCCTAGTTCAGCATGTGGGTCCGCATGGGCCAGGACCGGGATTCGATCCTCAGTCCCCAGGGCTTCAAAGTGTGCGCTTAACCCACTGAGCCATCCCAGCTTTCCCTGGCCTATAATTTAGTTTTGCTTTTAATTTTACATTAAACTAGCTAAACACCCTCTCCCAAATATCCCATAAACTGAAACCTATAAATTTTTTTTCTGAATACCTACTTGATACTTTTCTTTGGTACTAAGTTTTTCATTAAAAACAATCCTTTTTCTTTAGGCAAATGCTTAACATAGTGTTTCATCCATAATTAACAAGAAAATATTTTTGTAAGCAGAAATAATTACCATCTTAAATATTTTATGTGCTGCAATTTATCAGAAAACAAAAAATCCTCTTTTATTTCCATTTTTAAATCTACCTTCTAGCTATGCACTTTACAAATTAACTTTGAGTTAGTTTAGCTTCTTAATCTGTTCACATTTATGTTATTATATAATTTCAAGTCTGAAATCAGCTTGGTAATATGTATTTGCAACTTGATTTTTCATACTATTAAAAGTATCTTATTTTTAGAAAAGACATAATGAAATAAGTTCATAATGTTGCCTAATCCAGCAATATATCACCTATATCTACGTAAATTTTATGCAATTAAATTCTTTTTATTCTATAGTGAAGCTCTAAGATTCATGCTAAAATTAGAATAATTATTTAGCATAAAATTATATTACCAATGGATGGAATTAATATACAAGAAAGCAATGGAGTGAATATCCACAAAAGTACCGGTAATCAGTATTTTACTTTTAAGAATTTTTACTTGAGGGATGCCAGGATAGCTCAGTGGTTTGAGAGCTTGCCTGGCAATGACAAGATCCAGTATTCGATTCTTGGTCCTGCCCATGCAACTCATATGCTGAACTTGGCACAACTGATAACTGCCAGGATGGTTCGGCAGTGAAGGTTCTTACATCCCAGGCATGATGACCCCAGTTCACTTCCCACCCTGCATGCCCCACATCCACCTGTGTGGAATGAAACCGTGTCACAACTAATTATGTACAAGTGTGGAGACTGCTCTGGGACTTCCCCTTCTCTCTCTCTTTCTGTCTCTTGCTCTTTCAAACAATAAAATAAATCTTAAAAGAAAAGAAAAGAAATAAAAGACCTATAATTCAAAAAAAAAAAATTTTTTACTTGAGAAAATTTTAGCTAATTTAAAAAATTTAAATATTCCCATTACTACAAAAAAACAACTTTAGGGAAGCCGGGATGGCTCAGTGGGTTAAGCACTCCATTTGCAGCCCCAGGGACCGAAGATCGAATCCCGGCCCTGACTCATGCAGACACAGACACTGAACTGATGTGTGCTTCCCATGCCAGAGGCCCTCAGTTTGGTTCTCACCCCCAAGTTTGGCCCCTGGCTCAAGGAAGCACGCCTCCCATACGGGAGGCCCCCAGCCCAGTTCCCGCCCTGTGTAGCCCCCACCCACTGTTGTGGAACAAAACCATGTTGAAAATTGATGACATACAACTATGGAAACTGCTCTGGGCCCTCCCCCTTCTCTCTGTCTCTCTCTCTATCTCTGTCTCTCTCTGTCTTTGTCAAAAAAAAAAAAAAAACTTTAGTTCACTTGGTTCAGAATTCCTTCCTGTTTAATTAGACTTACATACCATAAATCAATATTTTCCTCAAATTCTAAATGTATATTACCTATCATTTCAATAGCCTTTATAATATATATAGCAAATTAATTACTTAAAAAAATAGAAGAAACTTGAGATCAGACAAGGGAATAAATTTCACTATTAATACTGACACCTAAACTCAGACACATATAAAGCTGGCGTCTTTAGGATTTGTCTTTAGTACTTTAAGACCCATGCTTCTATTTGGAGACTTGCAATCTATTTTCTCTTCTTCAAATTGCCCCACTTTCACACCTTCATTCACCGTCTCCCAAAATTATGTGCAAGGAAGCAGTGTGTTGTGCTACTACAGAAAGTATAATAACTGAATCAGACATTTTACTATTTATAGGCTAGGAGATTGCTATACACGTATATTCTTTGCATTTACTAACTCAGCCTTCCAAAAAATTACAAGAAAAAAGATATCTGCAACAACCAAGTAAAATCAGTCACCATAGGACTAGGAAGACAGGAAATACTAAATCTTCTACAATTAATTTTAATGCTTAAATAAGATCAAACAATATCTTTTGTGCAGTTGTGTAAATGGTTGACGTGACTATGTAATTGAAGTGAAAAAACTATGTTGCATTATAATAGTAAGATTAAAATATATTGAATTAGAAAACGTATATCTACAACACTTCACTTAGCCACTGAACATTATCTCTAAACTTTTCTCCATGTCTAGAAGATAGGGGAGGCAGGGAACACTAGTATCAAGTGAGCCACAAAATTCTAATATAAGAGGGTAGCTTTAAAACATTTTTGGCCATGATCTATGTAACAAATACATTATATTGTGAACCTGTAAAGTACACACACAACACTAAAAAAAAAGTTTTGCATATTAAATACCCTTACTCAGTACACTTCATTCTGATGTTTGCATTCTCCTTTTAATTAAAAAAAAAAACAAAACATGCTGGTATGACTCACAATTGTTCCTGAAAGTAAAGAGGGGAAACAAATAAGTGGAGGGATCAGGGTGGAGGATGGAGAGTGGTGAGATGGGACTTTGCCCACAAGGGATATTTGACAACCTCTGGAGATATTTTGGGTTATCACAACAGGAGGTAAGGATGCTACTTGTATCAGTGAGTAGAGGTCAAGGGTAGTGCTAAACATCTTACACAAGACAGTCCTGCAAAACAACTAACCAACCCAAAATGTCAATAGTGCTGAGATTAAGAAAACTGTTCTAGATTAATAAGAAAAGCATAGTTAATTTGGAGAGTCAATAGCACTTTTTAAAGCTTATGAAAAAATATATTTTAAACTTTGAGATGTCCAACATTTAAATTTAGAAATAATATGATATCAACAATCTAAGATTTATCTACTTCCATAATATACAGATAATAAAAAAAAAAAAACAATTGCAATTTTCTGACCCAACACAGTGTACGAGGAAGCAATCAATATAACATGTAAAAAGCAAGCTATATCAAAACATACAAATCACATAAAATCAGTGGAGATGACCAACACCTCTCTCTTCTGAAGTCCCATAACACCTTTAGTACAGTGAGATTATATTGCTATTTATTTTAAAGATTTATTTTTATTGCTTTTTGACACACACAGAGAGAGAAAGAGACAGAGAGAGGTAGAGAGAAGGGGGAGGGCCCAGAGCAGTGTCCATAAGTTGTACATCATTAGTTTCCCATGTAGTTTTGCTCCACAGGTGGGTGCGGGTCTGCACAGATCAGGAACTGAGCCGGGGATCCCACATGGGAGGTATGACCCCATTGGGGGCCTCCAACACAGAAAGCATGCCCAAGGCAGGAGCTGAACTGGGGGCCTCCCACATGGGAAACTCATCCAGTGGAGAACTGAACTGGGGGCACACCCCAGTTCAGCATACAGTTCCACAGGGGCTGGGGCCAGGTTAGGATCCTCCTACCCCAGTGCTGCAAGATGTGCACTCAACCCACTGAGCTATCCTGGCATTCCCTGCTATTTATTTTAGACTCTCAATTTATTGGGGGTAGAAACAATGTCTTATTCATCTTTATATCCTCCTCTAGTTTCATCTAACACTTTGCAAACAATAGGCACTAAAAAGTATTTGCCAGGGGAAGCTGGGATGGCTCAGCGGGTTGAGCGCTCGCTTTGCGGCCCTGGAGACTGGGGATTGAGTCCTGGCTCTGGCCCAGGGGGACCCATATGCTGAACTGGGGTGTGCTCCCCAGTTCAATTCTTGCTGGGACCTATGCAGGAGGCTCATAGCCCAGTTCCTGCCCTGTGCAGCCCCATGCCCACCTGTGGAGTGAAACTATATGGAAAACTAATATTGTCAACTATGGAGACTGCTCCGGGTCCTCCCCCTTCTGTCTGTCTCTCTCTCTGTCAAAAACCAATAAAATAAATATTTTTTTAAAAAAGTATTTGGCAGAAAAAGGAGTAAATTCATGTCTAGTATTGTGAGATAATTGGATTACATCTCAAAAATCTCAAGTTAAAAAGCATATTCTTCTTAGCCTGAAAATACAAGCCTAGTTCAGCATGAAGTAGATCCTGGAAGAAGTGAAACCAAGACAAATAAATTTTATTATGTAAAGATCAGAGAAGATCCTGATATGTAATAGAAGCTATAATATCATATATAAGGGCCTGCAAAGAATCTTTCTACAAAAATAATGTTACCTAATGCTATTTATACAGTGTTGGTTAACATTTTAGATTATTTGACCCAAATTTGCTTTGCACATTTCTGAATGGTTTTGCACAAGAATGAAAAGGAAAAGCAAAAGGGGAAGGGGAAGGGGAAAGGGGAAAGGGGAAAGGAGAAAGGGGAGGGGAGGGGAGGGGAGGGGAGGAGAGGAGAGGAGAGGAGAGGAGAGGAGAGGAGAGGAGAGGAGAGGAAAGGAAAGGAAAGGAAAGGAAAGAAACAGAAAGCAAAGGAAATGAAAGGAAAGGAAAGGGAAAACAATGAGAAAGATGTGTCAGGTGTAAATATATTCTTTGGAGTTATTTAGCTAAGAATAATAAAGCAAAGGGATGACTTTCTGTTAAAAATTGGTTGCTTCTCATGAGAATGATGTAGCCACGTACAAATACACAGGAAAAAATATCACTAATAAAATTTCTGAAATTATTAGGAAGAATTTTTAAACAGTTAACTACCAAAGATGGCTATGAATCACAATGTTACACTATGTTTAAAAGTAGCTTAGTCCCATATCTGACTATATTTTTTCACAAATAATCAAAAATGCTACCCTAATGATAAAAAGTCAAGATATGAGATCATTGAATCTCTTTCTGATATTATTCCAGTCTCTGAACAGCTATTTCTCCTCATTAAATACTACAATTAGTGGTAATACCAAACAGGAAAAGGTTATTTTATTTTGATTTCTTCCTCCAAAGCTGAATTAAATTATGATTGCCCACTGGAAATACATGGTGGCATAAAACATACTCTGTGAAACAAATTATTAGATAGATGAGGAGATCACTTCTAAGAGTATCTACTAAGAGTTCAAGTTAGGGAAGAATACAGATGTGATTGGCCTGTAGTTTCTTTCCGTATTTGATAAATGTTTTAGTTCTGTTGAATAGTATTACAAAGGATTTTAATTTACTCATATATTGCTTTTTACTTGTCAGATTTTTTATAAGTATTTATTCAAAATTCTTAAAACAAGCCCTTGGAACAGGGGTGTCTAACCTTTTGGCTAATCTGGGCCACACTGAAAGAACTGTCTTGGGCCACACATAAAATACATTAACACTAATGATAAATGATGAGCTAAAAAAAAAAAAAGATTGCAAAAAATCATCTCATGCTTCAAGAAAATTTACAAGTTTGTGTTGGACCGCATTCAAAGCCATCATAGGCCACATGTGGCCCACAGGGCGCAGGTTGGACAAGTTCACCTTAGAAGAATACCACACATAAAAAGCTTTCAAGTACTAAATTGATGCATTTCTTGTTTGGAGGGGGATGGTTAAAAGTGAAGGTATTATGTGGTAAAAGATAAGATGTTTCTTTAGTAAAGAACAATAAAAGAATGTAACAGAATCTAAACTAAACCAATGTGAATAACAAAACCATTTTTTCTTATCTTTTAGTATTTTGATAGACTTAGGCAAATATCAAAAATGATCAAACTAAAGATTATTAAACATAATTAAGAAAGTATTGAAGTTTCTGGGAAATCTCTATATTCTCTATGATATAATGTAGATCTATTCTTTCTCTATATAGATCTTCATATTTTAACAAACACAACTTTCTTATTATTTTCAACTTAAATGCAATTTGTATGAAATGAAGACCTAACTTGACATTTTTTCCCACTGTGCATGCATTTTCCCCAAACCCGTTTATTGAATAATTTATCTCTTCCCCTTGGTTTGTGGTAATTTCTGTTTTTATCATTTATTTGTTTTAGCATGCCACTTAGAAAAAGGATTATTAATAGTTTACGGTGACCACAATTGAGAAGAAGCAGACACAAGGAAAGTTCTGCTATGCCCCTATTTGCCTAAAAGCTGGATATACATTTGCAAAAGTGACCCGCTCCCCTCTCTATCAGGAAGGACAGAAGTTAACCACCAGAGATAACTCTGCAACCTTATAAGCACCAAAGTAATTTTCATAACAAACCTCGCTAAAACTAGCACTTATCTTCCATTAGTTTCCCCACACATATTTGCCTTCCCACAATTTGCCACCCCTATAAGCTCATAGTTGTTTTTTCCTTTGTCTTGTCATCTCTCTAAAAATGTATTATTCTTTTAAGATGCTATAAAAATCCAAATTCCAACTGCCCCTTTGAGTTTCTCATTGCTGAGTGCTCCCATACTTAAGCACAATGCATATAATAAATGTTTGTTTTTCTCTTGTTAATCTGTCTTTTGTCAGTCTAATTTACAGCACCCCCCCCCCTCAGTCGACCCCAAGAACCTAATAGGCACAGGAGGGAAAAAGAGTTACATTTTTCATCCTCTACACTTTTCAGATTAATTTAGAAACAGGATACTTCAATTAACCAACTGGGACTATGATTAAAATGTTATTAATCCCAAGAGATGATTTGAAAGGTACATGCATCTTTACGGTATTTAGCCTTCCCAAATAAAGAACATGAAATGAATCTCTACTTACATCTTTCTTTAGGTTAACTGAGGAAAATTTTGTAGCTTTTTTCATGTAGTCCTCCACCCCATTTCTTACTAGTTATTTTTAAATCAGATTTTCTTCTTTTAGTTCAGAATAGAAACTGCTTCTCATTTATATTTCCTAATTATTTTTCATACAGTATAAAATTATTCCATATTAATTTCAAATCTTGCTGCTCTCTTGAATTTCTTTATTGATTTCCTGTTCATAAGAATGAACAGGAAATCAATTATTCCTCAAATAGTGTCTGAAAATTATGTATGTGTGTGGGGGAGAGAGGTGGTACAAGGGGATCATATTAGATACTCACCTATTTGATGTATTTGACATACATCAAAATAAATTAAAGAAAGATTAAAAAGTTGAAGTTTAAAAAAATAAATATAAAAACATGAGAAAATGTACAGTTAAATATTTAACTGACAGTGGATGAAAAAAAATTTTCTGAGGATAAAAGGAATAGAAAAAAAATCACCAAAGATGCAAAGAATTAACTATATTAGGTTCAATATTTCCAAGTAACCAAAGAAAATTTATAGACAAACATCAAAGTGAGAAATATATTTGGAACAGATGACAGTTAAATTGGTAAAATCCTAACCATATGAAATGCTCTTATAACTCAGTATGACCGAAAAAGGTCTTATAAATTGTAAGACAATAATTAATACCCAATAGGACCATGGGAAGAAGAAATAAAAGGAATGAATAGGTAATGCACAGAAGATACCAAACACCAATGAGCATACAAAATATTCAGCTTCACAATCAAATTCAAATGACAAAGAAATAGAATTCTTTTGTGGTCTATCCAACTGACAAAGATTTGGTGCATTTAACCTGAAAGCTCAAGCTTCAAGCATATGAAAGGAATACAGTGTTATAACCCTTTTTGAAAGCAGGGTGGTAATCTGAATCAAAAGTTTAAAAACTCAAAGCACAAATATGTATTTGTGAAACACTTAGATATGGCAAAAAAAATTATGTATAAAGATAACCATTATGATATTATTTATACTAACATTCAGAAGCAACTGCAGTGCCCCCATATAAAGAAATAGTTTGTGGTATGTCCTTATGATAGAACATTAGTGCAGCCACTTAAAATATTTATTTCTGAAAAGCATCTAATGGCTTGAAAAAACCTAATGACATGAAGTCAACTTAAAATACTGAAACACAAAATTATATATATAGATATAGATATAGATATCTATATAGATATAGATATCTATATATATATAAAATGCCAATTTTATAAATATGTGAAATATACATGCATAGGCAAAGGGGAAGAAAATACAATAAAATGTTATAATTGGTTATATACAGAGAAAAGGATATTTTGTATAGCTTGAATTTCATTTTTTAATACTTATAGGAATTTCTTAGATGTTCTACAGAAAACATACTGTTATTTTTAAAAGGAAACATAAAAGTGTTATTTTTACAACTATAGTTAACGGATTTTTTAGTATGCCATTAAGTGGCGCAAGAAAATTTTTAGAAACAACACAAAAACATAATTTTAAAAATCAACAGACTAACAGAGAAAATTCACTTTTAATAACTTAAAATTTTCTTCACATAACCAACACCACGAAAATATTTTTTAAATAGAGTAAAATAAATATTATTATCAATATCTAATGTTTAAATGTTTACTCAGAAATACCACCTTTAGAGGACACGTGTATACTCAATTACAGGGAATTGTGTAAGCAGAATAGAGTAACTCTTACCTTTTTCACTGACACTCTCACTTTCGATCTCAACATCATCACAACTTGTATATTCAGGTGTGGAAGCTAATTCCTCCTCTGAACTGCTCAACGAAACTTGGCGCATTTTACCTCCTTTCTTTGATTTATGAGGCTTTGGTGGTGGAGGCCTCACTGACTCCGACTGGTCAGAACTGAGAGAATCATTCCTTAACATCGTTTCCATTTTTTCCCGTTTCGTTTTCCTCACAGCAGAGCTAGGATCTAAGTGGTGCTGTTTCCTTAGTGAGTCAGTACGTCTCATGTCAGGCCGATCAATGGGTATTGGACTCCTCCGCGGGGTAGGAGGACTATGGTTTGTGGTCCTTTGTGGATAAGAACTTGGTCCCTGAGCCTCTCGAGTTCTTTCCATGGAGTAAGATCGCTGATTTTCCATGGCAGCCCGCCGTTCAGATATAGATCTTTGCCTTGATGGTCGGTCCATCCTTAGCATTGAAATCCTGGAATCTTCCATTTCAGCATTTGCCAAAGAAACGTCACTATGCCTTCTCTCATGCCGTGCTCTAGACACTTCAGCATGAATTCGCATTTGTTCTTCATAGGGCTGTGGCTTTACTGGATAACGGGCCAGATTCGGATCACTTCGATAGCGTGCTTGGTACTCCTCCTCTCTCCTTTGTCTTTCATATTCTTCCCGACTCTCCACATCCTCATCATCTACAATATATTCTTTGGAATGCCTATGACTTCTCCTACTGGAGTCCCTATAATTTATATGATCAGATTCTTCATAAAACTGAGGTTCACGTTGAGACCGCCTATCAGCATAATCTGAAGGAGATCGAGGCATTGCGCTATCCGAAGTAGCATACTGTGAATATTCCTCTCTTTCTTCCCTTTGGTCGTATCTTCTATTCTGATCTCTGGACACCGATGGACTTCTTTTCCTAAGCAACCAAAGAAAAAAGATGATGAAGAACAACATTTAAATAATTTTACATTTTATTGATTCACTGGCAGGTTGATGGATGAATTCAAATAGTTCTTTGGTTTCTTTTTCTTTTATTTCATTTTAAAGTCATGCCATAACAAAAGTTTTACTTATATTTATTTTATTTAGTTAAAATAGGAAATTTAAAAGGTTATTTTGATGTGGTTATTAAATACCTGATACACTATATGTGAAATATTCTTGTGCCCTGAAATTAGATAATCATTATTTTCTGCTGCTGCAAAATAGACTTTATTCTAATTTCCTTGCTTGGCTCAATACACTTCAGCTATCTCCCAACTGTTATTCAGAAGCTTAAAAAAATTCCACTTTGCATTCTCTCTATTGGTGTGTTACTTGAAATCATAATGAAGCCAAACTGACTTGGTTCAAGATTTGAATACTTTCTGTCTAAAACCAAGTGTTGGCTCTTAAAAATCTTCATTTGGGAAGCCGGGATGGCTCAGTGGGTTAAGCACTCACTTTGCAGCCCCAGGGACCAAGGATCGAATCCAGGCCCTGGCCCGTGTGGACCCACATGCTGAACTGGGGAGTGCCCCCAGTTCTCACTGGGGCAAGGCCCCGGCCCAGTTCCTGCCCTGTGCAGCCCCGCGCCCACCTATGGAGTGAAACTATGTACAAAAACCAATGATGTGCAACTATGGAGACTGTTCTGGGCCCTCCCCCTTCTCTCTGTCTCTGTACCTCTCTCTCTCTCTCTCTCTCTCTCTCTCTCTCTCTCTCTCTCTCTGTCAAATACAATAAAAATAAATCTTTAAAAAAAAAAAATCTTCATTCTTGGGGAAGCCGTGATGGCTCAGTGGGTTAAGCGCTCACTTTGCAGCCCCAGGGACCGAGGATCAAATCCCGGCCCCAGCCCGTGCGGACCCATGTGCTGAACTGGGGAGTGCCCCCAGTTCAGTTCTCTCTCTGTCTCTGTATCTATCTCTCTATCTCTCTCTGTCAAAAACAATAAAAAACAACAACAAACAAAAACAACAAAACAAAAATCTTCATTCTTTAACCTACGCAGATTGCTCCAAGTATTGGTTCATCTAAATCTTTTTCTTATCATTATGATTCTAACCCTTCCTTACTGCTCTAACTTGAGATAAGCAATTTAAATAAATAACAAAACCCATGAAAATCAAAAAGGATTGTTATCTTATTCCATCTTCATTAAGATTAAGGCCAACTCAGTGACATTTTTGTCTTCCCATCTGACCCCTCATATTTCCTTACAGGTTCAGAAGAACATCCTGGATGTTGTTCTCAGCCTGCCCTCTAACACCAGTCCAACCTGGTAGCCCTTGCAATCAATCACACTTAATATTAATACTCTTTCTCAACAAAATATTCACATAGTCCTCCTCTCTAACAAAAACTCAATGTCAATGACTCAACATGAGAAGCAATGGTACTGCAATCCTGAAGATAACAGAAAATGTTTAGAATAATTGTTATGGGAATTTTGTCAAAACACATGTACAGGAGATAATAAAATAGTGGGATCAGTTGAATTTATAGGTGACCAACATTAGACAACTCAATTGTGAATTTCTTAGACAATTTTTTGGCCCAAAAGCAAGAGTAAAGAAAGGATACAAGTAGGATGATGTAACCCGAATCACTGTCCTCGAATCCTTTTGTCCCATATCTGAAATACAGTCTGCCAATGTATCAATTAGGGTTCATTATGGAAAACAGAAGTCACTCTAGATTCTTCAGTTAGGAAGGGTTTTGATACAGCAATCAGAAACTACACAACTGTTGAACAAAGTAGGCCAATGAGGACCAGAGAAGTTAATAACTGCTGTTCTTAACCTGAAAAATAAAGGCAGTGGTTCTCAAAACCACCATTAGGAAACAGCTGTGAAACCCCAGTCTTTGGGAATTTGCTACCAATGATCTCAGCTGCCTATTCATTAGGGTGGTCAATTAAGGAGTTTGCCCAGGAGCCACTAAGATTTTCACATCTGCCCATCTGCCTGCAAACAACAGGTGCTTAAAAATAATAGTTTCTATACCTCTTCCATATTTCAAACCCCACATAAATGCATTATTGGGGGAGACTCTAACCTGGAGCAGTAAAGGGGAAAAAAGTAGTGTAGTAAATGCTCCCCTAAAAGTTTTATGATTAAGCAAATAGATGTGATTTTTTTTTTCTTTTTACATTTACATTATTACATTTACAAATAAATATAAAACATTTAGAATTTACTTACAAATCTTTTAGGTTATAATTGTTACATGAAATGACAGATTCCTAGTTTAAAATATACAATCAAAACAGAGCACTTAAAATAATGTTTACGGTATTAACATATATTACATCCAAATATGTGTGTCTGCTATGTATAATTCATTTTACTTTTTGTCATTATTTTTATAGATATGACTAAAGAAAAAAATACATTAGCACTGTAACAGTGTATCATGAAAAGCACCTAGAGGTGAGAGATCTGGGTTTCTTAGTTCCTACTTTTGCCATTTACCAGTCATTTGAACCTATATAGCCATTTAATGCTTTGAAAGTATGTTTTAAAGTGAGATCAATTATACACTTTAATTCATATATCATTTTAAAAAATATGTATTAGTTAAGAACTAAATGCTATACACTATAATATAGGCTGGGGATACAGAAAATTGGTATGAGACCCTTGATTTTGAAAAGTTAAATGATTCTAAAACACTCTTCCATTTCATAGGGACTATGATCTTATATAATTGTTACCACAACTTTACTAAGTTAATATGCCTAAATGCAAGCTTAAAGCATAGCTAAAAATAATAAAGATACTCTTGTCAAGATACAATTAACTGGCTGGTGACAATTTTCAACATATTCACATCTCATTAACTGGCTATATATTTATGTCTATTTTCTAAAATACTGAGATACATAAAAGAGTTTCTCTAAGAAACACAAAAGAATCAATTCTTTCTTTTTTTATTATTGACCTTTTTTCCCCCCTAAGGTTTATTTTATTGTTTTGAGAGAAGGTAAGAGGGAGAGAGAGAGAGAGAGAGAGAAGGGAGGAGAGCCCAGAGCAGTCTGCATAGTTGTACATCATGAGTTTTTGACATGATTTCATTCCATGCAGGTGGGTGGGGGATGCGCAGGGCAGAAACTGGACTGGGGGCCTCCTGCATGCAAGGCATGCCCCACAAGCCAGAGGCTGAACTGGTGTGGGGGATGGGGATGCGCAAGAACCAAACTGGGGATACGCAAGAACCAAACTGGGGATGCGCAAGAACCAAACTGGGGACCTCCCACGTGGGAAGCACACCCCAATTTAGTATATGGGGCCTCACAGGCAGGGGATGGGATTTGATCCTCAGTCCCCGGGACTGCAAAGGGAGTGCTTAACCCACTGAGCTATCTTGGCTTCCCCTAATCTTAAACTGACCAGTAGATGCATATTTTATGTCAAGAATTTAAATACATTTTGCTATGTTAACAATAATATAATTATTATTTGCAATCTAAATTAATAAGCATATTTGTCTCTAATAATACAAGTTATTCATAAGCCTAATTTAATACTAAGAAACTGATACTGTTCCAAGAGTAAATTTTAGTGTTTCTCACATTTAAATAGCAAATTTAAGTAAATATTTTTGTTTCACATAGTGATTATTTAATTAAATTCTAATGTCTATAAAATTCAATATGGGCGGAATAGGAAATCATATAGCTATATATAAATATTAATATATAAATTTGGGAGACAAAGAAATGGAAGTAAAATGTGACTTGTTAAATGAAAGCAGTATTTACTGTATTATCATGGACCAGTAATATCGGCTCATCAGTTAACAGTTCAATTTTCTATTTGTATTTCCTCAGAATAATACTACTCATCTTATTTATAATACCTAGTGTACTGGACTGTCCACTAGACTTTAAATTTTTTACCCAAAAAAGATAGTCTAATATATCTTTGTGGCTTTACTATTTATTTATTCACTCAACAAATATTTATTTAGGGTTTACTGTGTGCCAGATATGATTCTAATCATTGGGAATACAACAGAAAAGACAAATAAGGTTTCTGCTGAAAAGAAGCTTTCTTTCTAATAGTGGAGACAGTAAGCTCTCTATATATAACCAAATAAATTAAGGTAATTTCATATAGTGATAAATATTATTAAAAAATTGAAGCAGTAAAAATTACAGTGATTAATAGAGGTTACTCTCCATATAGGTTTTTCTAAAAAGGTACATTTGAACTAAGCCCTGAAATTATAGTTACACTAAATATTGCCTATTTATATAAATTATACAACTTTACTAAAAATGTTTTGCATTTCTTATTAAGTATTTTCTATTTTTTTAATTTTTATTCAAAGCTGTCTTATAGATCTACTGAATTCTTTTTTTATGAAGTTTTATTTTATTGTTTTGAGTGGTGAGAGAGACACAGAGAATGGGGGAGGGCCCAGAGCAGTTTCTATAGTTGTACATCATTAGTTGTGACATGGGTTCATTCCACACAGGTGGATAAGGAGCCAACCAGGGCAAGAACCTAAAAGGAGGCCTCCCTCATGGGAGGCAAGAACCTTCCCTGTGGAGCCAATCTGGCAGTTACCAGTTGCACTGAAATTCAACATTTGGGTTTGCGTGGGCTGAGGAAATTGAACCCCGGGGATCTTGAGATTGCAAGGCAAGTAGTCAAATGCTGAGCTATCCCAGAATCCTTAAATCCACTGAATTCTTAATTGCTATTTTATTAAATCAAGGATTTTTCCAAGGTAGGTGACCTCTAGAACCGACCTAAAAGCATCCCACTAAATCTTTTCCACATACCTCTTGCCTTTTAAAAGATTTCATGCTCCTAAACTGGACAAATTCCAATTCTCCCTGATCTGCGCTGACAGTCAAAAGTAAAACAAGCGGATTAAATCAAATAAATAAACAGTTTTATTATAGTATAAAAATTACTTCAATGCCTTAAGGTTGTTAATACAAATTAATCCCTAAAATGTGAATAGGCCATACAAGAAAGTGAAGTAAAAATTTTCAGAAAATGCTAAAAGGGGAATTGGATATTTTGAACGCAACTCAACAGAATGGTAGCCCTCTTCCTCACTGCACTTCTTTGATAGGTAATCTTACCCATT
Source organism: Craseonycteris thonglongyai (assembly GCA_004027555.1). NCBI lineage: Eukaryota > Metazoa > Chordata > Mammalia > Chiroptera > Craseonycteridae > Craseonycteris > Craseonycteris thonglongyai. The sequence goes on along the minus strand of PVKE010011859.1, from coordinate 18,653 downwards.
TATATCAAGGAATATCTATAATACCCATAAAATGTTAAGTTTCATGAGGTCTGGCAAACTGAATCTAAGAAGGCTGGCACATAGTAGGTGCTCAATAAACATCTGTTGAATTAAAGAACTGATTAATTAATTCTTGCTTAAATTATCTCTACTTTTCATGCCTTGTTCTTTTTTCCTATACTGAAACCCAATGATTTCCAAAAATAGTCTAGTTCTTTTCTTCTCCTACTGTAATAGCACCTCAAGTGAAAGGAAGGAAAGATATTTATTAGTAGTATAACTTAGCTCTATTATATGTTAATTGGGGTTTTGTTGTAGGGCTTCAAAATACTACTATTTTTCTTCTTTGGCAATGTATTTTGAGTATCAATCACTTTACAACCACCCATTTTGAACAAAACCTCTTTGCAAATTAGAGATTTTTAGTAATAGATATTTAATATCATATTGGGTATTATAGGACATAAGTAGAAAAAAATTTTACAAAGGAACAATTCATTGCCTAAGATTGAAAGTAAGTAGGATATAAAGTGAATATAGTGAGTCTTTACAACACAAGGGATATATTCCATTTTATTAATAAGAATATTTACTTACAGAATTCAATTCCAAAAGAAAGGCTATTAATAATGTCTTAAAAAGCCATGAGAGCTATTTAAAAAACCATACCAACAATTAATTAACTTTAATACTATATCCAGCAATCACTTTGTTCTAGAGATTATGAAATTTGCCTGAAGCATATAAGTCATGCTGTAGATACTGATTTGTACTGGATTTAAGTAAAAATAGAACAGTCATCATGATTTCTTAAACTGGGATAACTGTTGTCACTGTTACCAGGGAATTAGGTTTTTTAAAATATGCTTTAACATTATGATATGCTACAGTATATTAAAGCTAAAGCTATAAGGAAGCAAGATTTTATTCTAAGAATAGTCATACAAAATAATGAAGAATCTAATATCAGTTACTCCAAAATATTAAAATATTCTGTCAAAACAATTTTAAGAACCATATTGTGATTAATTGAATTCTATACTCTTCTTTGAATTAAAACTGCTATATTTCTTAGACATTGTATTTTTTCAGCAACTGATAAAAATTCATGTACTATGTCTCTAATCTCTATCTTCAATATAGGCTTTTAAAAGCAAATCCTACCATTTATTAATATCAGATAGAAAATGTTTTATAGGTAAAGAAATATAATAATAAATTTCACACTTCCCTAAACAATCATGAAATATTTAACAGTAGTTAACTCATAAATTATAATTCAGAAAAATTGAGCAATTCATTTAAGATGTTATATTTCACAATCCTGAGAAATTAAGAGGTACAATCCAAAATTATGCCTTTCTTTGGAATAAAATGTGTTTATGACATTATATAATAATACCTTAATTTTTACTCCTACACATTCTATCAATTCCTATTTCTAATGATACAATGTCAGCAAGTATTTATATTTACTTTATGTTTATCTAGCATCTGTTCTTCTTATTTTTCTTTATTGAAACCTAGGCTATTTTTCATTTCATAATATTATAGTCATCATAACTAGAACCAGTTTATAGAAAACAAAATCTAGATATATCCTCTTACTACCTTAATCAGTAGAATTTCTGTTCACTGTTTATCATTTTTTGTCATATGGACTAACCAATCTATTCTAAATATTCTAGCTTTGTATTCACACTTGATTGGGCATAATAGTTTGAGCAAGGAACTCTACCAATAAGTTTATTTGAATTCCATGTCTAAAAATTATATTGACTGATGTGATGGGGAAACTCCAAATAGATTCTTTTCCAATTAAAGTCACTTTACCAATTTCCCAAAGGCAGTCTCAATTTATATAATGTATATGTATTTATCATTCTTTTATGACAGTTTTTATTTTAATATTTATATGTTTTACCATCCTATATGGATTCTGTTATTATACTACCTATACATAGCAATACTGACCACATATTCTAATAGACATTTAAAAATATTTATTAGTAAAAGGTTAGATAGAAACATAAGTTTTAATATTCATATATTTTAACTCTTAAGACCTATGCAATTTTTAAGACTCATAATGACACTAAAAGTAGAGTGAATAATTTAAAAATTAAGTTTCTGTAAATTCAAATTTTATATTATTATAGTTAAGTACTAGCCATATGAAAATCTCTTACTCATAATCTTTATTATCAGAGATCATTAAACAATTGTCATTTTATAAATAAAAGAATAGAAACAACATTTAAAGACTCAATAATCTGAAAAAAGACCTCCATCTTTTTTAAAGCTTTATAAGGCATAGATATTGCTAAATAAACTAAAAGAATACCTCATTAATTCAATTACAAATACTAACCCTGTAGTTTAAACATAATGTTGAAATCAAATTTGGAAATCTGAAGCTGTTGAAACACATTAAATCAAGGAGTTAACATACATATACAATCCTATAAAACATGAAATATATAGGTTCCATTCCTATAATTCCTAGAAAAAGCTCTCAACTAGTCTAACCATTTATATGTATCAAAAAACATAAAATAGGTAAATCTTTTTTCATATCACAATATTTAACACATTATCACAGTTTTACCTTTTGCTCAACCAATGCACATCTGTCCAGCATGAAGCATCATGTTGACAAAAATACATTAACACAGTGTGAGGCAGTGCTTTCCCTTAATCCTTCTAGCTCTAGCAAAAGCATAGGAGTCATCCTTAGTCAGATGATTTGAAAGTCTCTGCTTGCTTACAAACATTGGATTTTGAAAGTCAATTACTAAAAAGTTACACATAAAACAACACTTATCCACACATGGAGTGATAAAATCCTCTAGTGACAGGCCTGTTAAGGAAAAGGTTATTCTTTAATGCTGTTACTGTATGGCTGTATATAGCTCCAGGTCAAGTAAGAATGTACCCTGTAAGGAGGATTATGGTATTTAGCTGATTAGTGCCTCAAAATACTGAACACCAAATTCATCCCACATCCAAAGCATTTCTGGGCACTATACTTAAAACACAGATTCAAAAATATACAAACTATGTTGTCTGTCCTATATGAATTACAGTATTTTTAAAATGACAAAATTCATTGTGTTTATTATTAATTAACCTAATGCACTGCATTTACTATAAAATATATAGTGATAATAAAAGGTGGTGATGGTTTAACAGGTTTACTCTATAATTTCTCTTACAAGTTTCTTAAACTAAAAAGTGAATGTGTCCCCAAAGGGCTAATGGGAAAGGAAGTAGCAGTTTACATAGAAATTTAATTTAAAAAAATAACGTGTTCCATGAACTGAGAAGTTGGTTCAACACTGAGTTTGCTCACTTTATCTATTAACCTCTCAATGCCCCTATTCAGTTATTCAAATAAATTAAAAATAGAAGAGAAGATGATAACACAGATTTCTTTTTACTAAAAGTCAATTACCTAGATGTTATTATTACACTTCTCAGAATTATATTGAATTGATTCCAAACAAACAAATTGAACCAAGAAAGGCCAGGGTTTGAAGAGTAAAGTGCAAAGAAAACTGCACTAGTTTTCTGGTTTCCCAAATTTCAAGTTTAATTGAAGGTCTAGGGATATGTGGTAGTGTCATTCAATTAGTTGTGCAGTACTCATCTACAGAATTCTCTCCTACAAGTAACTATAAAATTTGGAGAGATTGTGGGAGGCATGGGGATAAATAAAGGACTTTTTTCCATCTGAGATTCCTAATAAAGACTTGTAGATTCTCCAAGCATATATGCAATAAAAATTCAAGAAAATTGATCTTCATAGAAATGTTAACCAATAATAAAATTCAACCATTTAGAGCCCACAGTTCATAGCAAACTAAGAAACAGAGAATATTCTGAACTGATAAGTCCAGAAGATTTCAGAAACAACATTATAGTTGATGCTATAATAACAAAACATTTTTTACTTTTATTTCAATTCACTTTTACCACCTCAGTGAGTTCTCTTGGCAGTGTTCTCCCAACTAGAATGCACACTCTGCTGCCAATCATCTCCTCTACCATTAACCTTATTTCTAGCTCCTCTTATTTGCCCAATCTCTCATTTGCATTATTTCTAATACCATTACTGCTTCCCCTCTACTCTCTACTCATCTTTATAAGTTACAGTTTCCTCCTCACTACCCTTCCAGAGTTATATTGTCCTTCTAGGACTATTTCTTACATTTTAAACTTGTTACTTTAGGTTTTTAAAAATTCCATCGTTAAGTTTTGCCATGCATTTAAATTTATGAAGATCATGTGGATGCCAGGATAGCTCAGTAGTTGTTCGCTTGCCTCGCAGTCACAAGGTCCAGGGCTCGATTCCCTGCTTCAGCCCACGCAAATCCATATGCTGAATTATGGTGCAATTGGTAGATACCGGGATAGCTTGGTGGAGAAGGTTCTCACCTCTCATTCAGGAGGTACCCAGTTTAGTTACCTCCCCCATGCCACCCCACACCCACCTGTGTGGAATAAAACCAAATCACTGCAAATGATGTACAACTATGAAGACTGCTCTGGGCCTTCCCCTCTTCTCTCTTTTTTTTCTCTCTCTCTCATACCTTCTCTCAAACAATAAAATAAAATTAATTACTTAAGTAATTAATTAATAATAATAAGTTTATGATAGCCCAATTTGGGATATAAAGTTTTCATGAGAGACTTCCAGTCAAGATAGTAGAGTAGGTAAACACTGTGCTTCCCTCCATCACAACCACATCAAAATTGCAACTACAGAAAAACCAACATTGAGATTCACCTGCAGTCTAACTGAACAGAAGTCCTATAACTAAGGACACACAGAAGCCACATGGAGACTGGTAGGAGGGGCAGAGACACAGAAGGAGCTGGCCCCCACCCACATGTGGCACTTAAAAATCAAAAGAAATATCTCAGCTACAGAGGTCTTCCCTGAGAAGCAGGGGGTCACAGCCCCATACCAGGTTCCCCAGCCCAGGGCCCCAGGGCCAGAAAAAGAGGTCCCTACAACATCTGGCTATGAAACCATTATGGCTGAGTAATACTGAGGGCTACTGAAATTGCAGGCATTTCTCTTAAAGGACCCACGCACAGACTTACTCACTCTGAGTTCCAATGCTGGAACAGCAGCTCTAAAGGTACCAGGGACACATAGGAAAGAAATAAATTTTCTGGCTTCAGGGTGAGGGCAGGAGGTACAATTTCCTCCCAGAAAAAAATACTGGCAGGCAACATGGTTCTTCTGTTGGGTCATTCCCAAGCAAAGCATGCAGACTCAGGGTGCTGCCATATCTGGGTCTCCATCAACCTTGCTAACTCTGTTGGCCCCACCCTGGTGATCCCCTGAGACTCTTTCCCACTCAATTTGTGAGCCCACCCAAGAAAATTCAAGTGACTTTTCTACACAAATGGCCTGCTTTGGCTCATACTTATGGGCTTTCCTAAAAATCTCTAAAAGGTTCGCAAGCCCTAGGCAAGCAGCACCTGGCCTTGCTGTGCCCCATACAACTTTCTGAGCAACTCCAAGCTAGGCACGAATAGTAGCCAACCTCAGTTTACAGTTTGGCCTCACCAGACACCTCCAAGTCCCAGTACAAGTGAAAACCATCTGCAGAACACTTTGTAGCTCATACCAAGTGGCCCCAGGCAGAGCACAGACAGAGGCTGAACTTGGCCTGTAACAAGGCCCCTCTCAAGAGGCCCCAGAACCAACATAACTGGTGGCCAGCTTCAGACCACACCATCTCTGCAGATGACAAAACCGAAAGGTAGAATGGGCAGGCCCCAGAGCCCTGCTAAAGTGAATCCTGCTACAAAGGGTCAGCTCCTGCATAACAGCTCCTCCACTGTAGTCATGGCCAGTCCTCACAACCATTTAGCCTGAGGGTCAATCTCTCCTAATGTTGTACAAGCAGCAACTGTGGCTCAAGTACAACAGGAAGGTACAAACAATTCACATAATGAACACACCTGGAGCACCTGGCTCAGGTGACCAGAGAGACTGTGCCACTGGTCTCTATAAGGACCACTCTACTAAGACTGGAAGACATAGCAGACCTTCCTAATACATAGAAACAAACAGAGAGGCAGCCAAAATAGGGAGACAAATAAGTTCCAAAAGAAACAACAGAACAAAGCTCCAGAAAAAAGAACTAAACAAAACACAGTCAAGCTAGCTACCAAATGGTGATTTCAAAACACTGGTTAAAAGGATGCTCAATGACCTCAATGAGAAATTCAACAAAGAGATAAGAAACATAAAAATGGAGATAGAAAACATAAAATAAAAATAAAAAACTAGTCAGAAATAAAGAACACAATAACTGAAATAGAGAGGAAATCTCCAGTATATTAGTGCAGAGAGTTAAATCAGCTCTTTAGAAAATAAGGTTACAGGGGATGCTGGGATAGCTCAGCAAGTTGAGTGTTTGCCTTACAACTGAGAGGTCTGGGGATTGAATCTTGGGGCCAGCCTATACAAACCCACATGCTGAACTGTGGTGCAACTGTAACTACCAGGATGGCAGCAAAGGTTCTCGCTTCCCATGTGAGAGGCCCCCAGTTTAGTTCCCACCCAGCAAGGCTTAACATTCACCTGTGTGGAATGAAACTATGTCATAACTAATGATGCACAACTGTGGAAATTGCTCTGGGACCTCCTTCCTTTTCTCTTTCTCTCTCTCTCTCTCTCTCTCTCTCTCTCTCTCTCTCTCACCTCTTACAAACAATACAATAAAATCTTTACTTAAAAAAAAAAGAAGAAGAAGGTAACAGAAAACACCCAAAGAGAACAGAAAAAAAAAATCCAAAAACATTAAGATAAGTTTATGAGGTCTCTGGAACAACATCAAGCATACCACCACTCATATCATTGGGGGACCAAGGGAGAAGAGAGAAAACAAGAAATTCAAAACCAATTTGAAGAAATAATGATAAAAAACTTCCCTAACCTGGTGAAGAAAATAGACATGCAAAGCCAAGAAGTGCAGAGAGTTACAAACAAAATGAACCTAAAGAGGCCCACACCAAGACAGATTATAATTAGAATGCCAAAACTTAGAAACAAAGAGTCTTAAACATAGCAAGAAAAAAGCAATTAGTTACCTATAAGACTTTGATATACTATAAGACTATCAACTGATTTTGCAACAGAAACATTGCAGGCAAAAAGGATTGACACAATATATTCAAAGTGATGAAAAGCAAGAACTACAACCAAGATTACTCTACCCAGCAAAGATCTCATTTAGAATCAAAGGAAGGATAAAAAGCTTCCTAGACAAAGCTAAAAGGGTTCAACCCACCAAACCAATTTTACAAAAATATGTTAAACTTATTTAGAAGACAAAGACAAAAAATAAGAAAGAATATGAAAAATAAAATGGCATAACTACATACCTATCAACAATTATTTTAAATGTAAATAGTTTAAATGCTCCAATTAAAAGCTGAATGGGTAAGAAAACCAGAGTCTTACATAAGCGGCCAAGCAAACACTTCAGATCAAAGACACACAGACTAAAAGTAAAAAGATGGAAAAAGTTATTTCATGAAAATGGAAACAAAATAAGACAAAAAGCTGGGGTAACAATACTTATACCAGTCAAAATAGACTTTAAATCAAAGGCTCTGAGAGAAAAAGGACACAGTAATCCCACTTCTAGGTATTTATCTGAAGAAACTCAAAACACTATTTCAAAGGGACATGAAGCATTATTACAGTAACCAAGATATGGAAACAACCTGAATGTTCATCAATAAAGGAATGAATAAAGAAGATGTGGTACATATAGAAAATAAAATATTAGCCATGAGAAAGAATGAAATTTTGCCATCTGCAACAACATGGATGAACCTAGAGGGTACTGTGCTGAGTGGAAAAAGCCAGAACAACTGTCATATGATTTCACGTATACGTGGACTCTAGAGAACAAGATAAACAAACAAAACAGAAACAAGCTCATAGATACAGCAAGCATTTTGATGGTTGCCAGACTGGAAGGTAGAATTGAGAGGATGGGTGAAGTGAGGGAGAGGATTAAGAATTCTATATTGGTAGTTATAAAATAGTTAGAGGGATGCAGTCCATAGTGTGGGGAATATAGTCAGTAGTATTATAATCACCAAGTATGTTGTCAGATGGGTACTGGATTTATTGGGGAGATCACTTTCTAAGTTATATAAATGTCTCATCAGTGTGTTGCACACCTGAAACTAATATAATGCTGTATATCAACTATAATTAAAAAAATAAAAGAATATAAAGTTTTCATGATAATAATTATATCTTTAGAATCCATTGACTTCTTCAGAAGTACAAAATAAAAAGATTCTATAAATCAGATACAAGCTTAAATTAACTTTATTATATTCATGCCAATACTTTCAACTTATATTTGAAAGATACTTTTTATATTCTAATCTCTAAGAAATGGTAAACAAATGATGCTCCCCTATAGAAACCCACTGTGCCACTCCTTTCTCCCCACTATTCCTCCCAAAACTGCCATGTCAAAAAAAGACACAAAGAGTAGGAACCATTTTATACTACAGGATAATTTAAACATGTATTAATTTTATTTCCCCTTTTTAGGGTGTTCTACTTGAGTCTATGGCAGCAGCCTTACAAACAATCCTCCAAAACAAAAATAAAAAAGATTTATTGGGGATGTCAGGATAGCTCAGCAAGTTGAACGCTTGCCTTGCAACTGCAAGGTCAGATCAAATCCCAGTACTGGCCCATGCAAACCCATGTGCTGGACTGTGGTGCAACTGGTAACCACCAGGATGGCAGCAAAGGTTCTCACCTCCCATGCAAGAGGCCCCCAGTTTAATCCACAACCAGCAAAGTTCAACATCCACCTGTGTGGAATGAAACTATGTCACAATTAATAATGTACAACTATGGAGACTTTTGTCAAAAACAATAAAATAAATCTTTAAAATATATATATGTCTTAAAAAATATTTATTAAAAACAATTCAAAGAAGATAAAAGAAATAGAAGTGAAACGAAGTATAAATAAGTTTAATAAACAACTACCTTCCATAATCACACTGAAAACCTCCAGGAAAGGTTTTTTTAATTCCATTCTCCCCTGTCACTTTATATTCTTTTAACACTAATTATTTTATTGAATACCAATTATTGGTTTAATACAGCATTCATTATTTTCTCCTGTTTCTATTTGTTCAAAGAAACAACTTAAAGATTTTTGGTTAGGGGCTAAATCCAGTTATTCAAAGAAGAGAAACCTCTTCCCATAAAAGGAAACAAACACACCTAGAAGTACATACCTAAGAAAAAAAATAGATGCTACTCATCTACAAACCAAATATTACCTAACTAATTTTCATCTTGTTTACTTCCTTGTTGGGAAAATGAATCATATAATCTTTTACAATGTGGAACATACAGATAAGTAGGTTTACATGGAAGTCATATTTTCCATCTTGGTTAATAACAATTCTTTCCCTCCAGTTGATCATTCAATCCATGAGGAAATTCTGCTGGATCTACCATCAGATTATATTCGGAATCTAAACACTTCCTACCACCTTTACTAGTACAAGCCTGGTGAAGTCACCATCATTTTTGTTGTGTTAATTACTGCAAAAACTTCCTAACTGATCTTTCTGTTTTTACTCTATCATACCCCTATAGCTCAGTCTCAACAAAGCAACAAGAATGTAGGTCAGGTTGCATCACTAATATGCTTGAAACCCTTCAGTAACTCCCCATTTCACTAACAAGGCCTCTGGGACCTAACACCCATTACTCTCTGGCCTTCTACCCTACTGCTCACCGCTGGCTCACTCAGATGCAGCCATGCTGGATTCCTGCACGCTCTCACTTTAAGCCATTGCTCTGGCAGGTATCTCTGCCTAGAATGCTGTTCCCCCAGAGAGCAGCAGAGATACTTTCTAGTCTTATAGCCAATATAAAGACTTCTTCAAGTCTTCCTTCAAATTTCACTTTCTTAAGGAGGTTTATCCTCATCACCATATTTAATATTTCAATCCCAGCCTCTACTTTCCTGTACTCCAGTCCCAATCCTCTAACCTGCTTTACTTTGTAATCTTTTCATTAACATTAATCACCTTCTAATCATGGTATATTTTTTATTTGTCATGTTTACTTTCTGTTTCCTCAGGTGTAAGTTGTACAGGAAGAAATTATTGTTTCAGTCACTTTATTTCTAAACACCTAACACATAGTAGGCACTCAATAAATAAATATTTCTTGAATAAGTAAAGCTACATAAGCAAGTTATTATTTACACTGTTAAAAATACATTTTATTTGCCCAATTAGACATCCTAGCTATAATATAAACTTAATATTAGTCAAAACTCACACTACTTATTTCCCTTATTTGTATTTTACCTTGAAAAATAAACTCACAAATTACCCCAAGCACTACCCTTAAGTTAACAAGCAAAATATGTGCTTTCAATGTATGAGTCTTAAGAATATCAACTTCTTCACTCTCCCAAGAACTGAATAATTTTATGCTATTTTGATGATTTGTAAGAATGATTTGAGAATTTAAGTGGCTGTTTTTTAGAGATGTAGAGAAAGCTGCATTACTTGAGATAGGGAGAGGTGAGGAATTAAAAAAAAAAGCTGTATCTTAGTAACAGAACAAAAAGAATCTTTTAAAAAGGCAACTACAGTTCTGCCAATTAGCCTGTCACTAATCTTCATGAGAATACAATTCAAATTAGAGAATGACAGGTACAGAGAAAGCACTAGCTAAACAAGATTTTTTCTTGGAAGAGAATTCATGATAACAAATCAATACAGTACTATCTGGAACAACTACCATGACAAACAAAAACAAACCAAATACATTTCATTTAAATTTTGTAATCTTTATTATACCATTTGTGTTAATAGAAATTTTCCTACATAATTACTATATATATGCCAATACACATGTAGCATATTATTAATATATATCTTGATACAAAGCTGAAGGAACTAACATAAATTATTTCTACATAATCTACAATTCCAATCTGACTCAACTAGGTCAATTAAAGGAACCCAATCTATCTTTCGGTTAACAGAATGTTCTTTCTTAGAGAAAACAGCACCTAACATTTACAGGTTGGCATTCCTTCGCTACCTATACCAATTTGCATTGCTTCAAATTAGACATCAATCAAACTCACTGTTTATGCATGCAGTATATGCTCTTCAAGATAGAGACTATAGATTCCTTAATTCTTTAAGACCAGTAAAATATTATAAAGTGGACTCTAGCAGATTGTTTTCAAAAGCAGCTGTCTTCGAAAGTGATGTATATACAATTACATCTTGGGGTACCATTATTTTCGCTCCATTCCCAATAGCAGAAAGTCTGCCAACACCTATATATCTACATCACAGAAGCATTAAAACATGATGAAAATTTTAGAGCAGATTTATGGAGAAGGTAAAGCTAGAACTACTCTTCATTGAGCAAAACTTCCATCCACTTTTTAATAAGTCTGCTATTTGTTTGAAGTAATTTTCCCTTCAATAAAGCTCTCAGCCTCTTACCAGCTTGTCCTCCATATGTCTCTACAAATTTCCTCTGCTAGTGATGAATTACAGCGAACAACAACAACAACAAAAATTGTGATGCTTGCTGAAAGTAGATTCCAAATAAATAGAGACAAAATATGATGGAAAACACTGGTGGGGCTGAACTTTGTGAAAGAAGACTGTTAAAATTCACCAAGTGTTTCTGTGTGGTTTGATCATTTAAAACAGGGTGTTCTCTTTTTAAACACCACATTGAAAGAGGGATATCAATGAAGAGGCATGTGTGAGATCATGGAGGATGATGAGATTTAGACATTGAAGTTAGGACTTTCTTTTTTTTTTTTTTTTTTTATCTTTTCACATTTATAGAGAGAAATTATCTTTTTGTCTTCAGTGCATAGTTATTTCTATTTTACTTTTTGACAGATAGAGAGAGAGACAGAGACAGAGACAGTTAGAGAACCAAACTGTGGGAACTCCCCAGTTCAGCACGTGGGTCCTGCCTGGGCCGGAGCCGGGATTCGATC